>JAZHYW010045048.1:0-15516 GCA_037355805.1 Ixodes ricinus | reverse complement strand
GTGTGTGTGTGTGTGTGTGTGTGTCAGTCCCCATCTCCGTCAATTCTTAGAAGTCCAGCCAGGCGAAAATATCATTCTAGATCAGCAAAGATCGTCCTCAGCCCTCCCCCCCCGTTCCTACATGAAGCCCGAGTGCAGATACATTATTTTGTCGGCAGCGGAGGGAACTGAAGGAGGCAGACGTCGCCTGTGATGCGAGCCTCTCAATTTGCGTAACCTTGACCTATCCCCAATTGCAGTATTTGTTTACCGAATCAGTTCCATTAACGCAGTGACGTTTTACTCCGATGTGAGGGTATGACGAGAAACAACTGCCACTTACTGGAATATCAGTGCTTTGGTTGCTATGGTGCTATGCAACTCCTTATACTTGTTGCCACTCGAAATTTGGTGCTCCGAGTTATCGGTAACTTCCGACCGTTTCTCAGCGTATGTCCCCGCAGCATAGTCAAATGCTATTGCCCTGGGTGGCCCGGTGATGTAGATCCGTCATTCGTTTGTCTATTTTGTGTTTGTGAGGATGTTGTGTAATTTGTGAATCTGACTGAGGTCTGGCGCATGTTTGCGAGGTAGGGTTTGTAGGAAACAGAGTACTCGATGGGTGTCCGAAAGCACAGCCATAGATCCATCCTTGATATAGAATATAATAGAATAGAATAGAATAGTTTGTTTCAGCTTTCCGTCAAATATACACTTTTCAAATCCGTCTCTCTTAAGCACATGCGTGCCTGTGTGTGGGAACAGAGTCCATCTTCTGCTATGGCCCAACAAGGAAGGGGTACGTCGACATTCCGTTGCCGACAATCAATGCACAGAAGTGGTTTATAACAAGGGCCCTAATGCCTAGTTGTGTCGAGCCGATACCATCCAAAAAGAGACGCGGATATACTACCCCTTTTGCGCTAAGGACGTGTGCAAGAAAACAAAAAATATTTTTTAAACAGCCTAAACGGAAGTGACAGCCAAAAATAAATTTCAAGCGAAAAAAAATTGTAGAGCTATATTTTTGCCGCGAAACGGATTTGTAGTTTGCGCTCGCGGGAGCCACCACCGGTCACGTGGTAGACCTGTGCCCGCCGTGCTGCGCTGCCGCCGCCGCGAAAGTCACGCCGCCGCCCTACGCCGAGCGTGGCGCGCCGTCTGTTGAACGCTTTTCTCCACGCCGCCGCAGCCGCCACCGTAGCCGCCACCGCTGTTGCCGCAGCCGGCGCGACGCTGCCGTCAATTTCTGACCAACGCGCAGGTCTATCACGCGGTGCTTGCGCTCTTTCAGGACCTCCTTCGGGCTCTATAACGTTACTTATTGAACTTCGTTCTTTGTTGACACTTCAAACGAAGAATACTAAGTAATCTTTAAGAACCCGTATGAAGCTCCTGAAAGAGCGCAAGGACCACGTGACCATGAGCGGCCAGTCCCGTGACCATAGCGGCTACTTTCCGCGGCTCCAGTGGGCGATAAATAAAATTCGTTTTACACTGTAAGTGTAGCTCTATTTTTTTAGTTCTGAATGCTGTTTTATGACTTTTCTTTTTTTCATTTAGGCTTTTATAAGAGAAATGTTTTTCATCTGCACGTCACCTTAAAGGCACATGCAAAGCAAAAAAAATGTTTTTTTTTTAAATAGCCTAGATGAAAAAGTATGTTATAAAACGAATTTACAAAGAAGACGAAAATTTTTAGAGCTATATTTACGGCGCAAAACGAATTTACGAAGTGGCGCTCACGGGAGCCGCCGCTGGTCACGTGGTAGACCTGTGCGTCGCCGCCGCCGCACGCTGAGCGTTTTGCGCCGCCGCTTCAACGCGTTTCTCCACGCCGCCGTCGCCACCGCCGCACAAGTTCGTCTGCTTCCGAGCGCCGCCGCCGTCATCTGACCGGCGCACAGGTGTATCACGTCTGCTTGCGCTTTTTTCAAAGCTTCATTTAAGCTTCAAAAGTTACTTATTAATCTTTTTTTTTTTTTTTGCATTTCAAACGAAGATGAATAAGTAAGTTTTCGAGACCATAGGAAGCCTCCGAAAGAAGCGAGTACCACGTGACAAATAGGGGCCAGTCACGTGATAAATATGGGCCACTTTTCCGTGGCGCCCATGGCTGCCAACTGCAATTTCGTATAGCGCCGTGAATATAGCTCTAAAAAATTATTTTTCGTTGTAAATTCGTTTTATAACTCTCCTTTTCCCAACCCGGCTGTTTAAAAAAATTTTCTTTGCACGTCACCTTAAGGCTCCTAAGTACAACGCTTTACTTTCCTGTCCTGGGAGGAGAAATCGTAGAACTTGGAAATGCGCTTCTACTCAATAGCCCAATGTTTCGTTTATTGAAAAGCCTCTTTTATTTTATTATATTGTTTCCGCCATAAAAAAAGAAATGGGTTTAGCAGTCTTTGGTTGGGTAAGTTGGTTTAAGGTACTGAGTAAGCTTGTATGTGAGAACCAAACCGGTGGGATCGGTGGCCAAGTGGGCTAACGCGTCTTGGCTCGGAGCGTGGAGTGAAAGCTTGAGCTGCAGAACCTCCTGGGTTTGATCCCAACCCCTGCCCGTTTTGTTTTCTGGATAAGTTTCGCACCGACAAGCGTTTTCGTAATCGCTAGTCCGTGGTGCACGCTAAAGACCCCAGGTTAGCGGTTGTACTGCACTGCACTAAATTTCTCATCTACGGCTAAGAGACAAGTCATCCGTTGAGGCGTGATAGCGTCAAGGCTGTCTAAATATAATTGCGACAAATTATTCTTCTGTACGAAAACACAGAGGACGAACATGCAGAGGGACAAGGGCAAGCGAGACTTCGTTATGCGCGGCCAAGCGGCTGCGAAAGGTTCAGAAAGGTTTTTCTTGGTTTTTATGTGTTCTTATTTTTTGCCTCCTTTTTCAGAATGCAGCACATGCTCCTACTTAACCCTTCGCGGTATCTTGGCCGCGAATGAAACCTAGTTTAAAGTTGGGCTTGTCCTAATCCACACCTTTGTGTTTGCCTTCTGTGCTTGCACATACAAGTTTACTCAGTACAGAGTGGGTCGCTGCACAGCTGCACTGACATTTAGAGTCACATTTCTACCGTCCTTCCACACTGTGTTCTGCGTAATCTCTCCTCGCGTATTTTTTGGTGGGTGACAAGTTTCTAATATCGCTGTTTTCTCTGTTTTTTTCTAGGTCTGACAAAAAACGGATTTTCAGAAAAGCCGGTTTTCTCCATTTTCATCGCAGAGGACAGCACTAGAGGTATTTGACTAGAAGTAGATCAAATTTTAAACTGTAGCATTAGTGCTCCACTATGCTAGGGTGCTTTCAAGACAACAAAATTATCACTGCCTTCATCACATCACGTGCCTTTAGGAGTAATTTCGACTGGGTAGTCATGCTCGCCAAGATTTTTATTTGTACATGACATATGAGAGCCCAACTACTCAGAACACAATTTGCGGCTTAAAATTCGTTTTCTTTTCGCCCGAAAATCGGTGATCGAGAACTGGCGGCCTGAGTTGCGCTCACTCTCTTCTCCCTGGTCACGTGCCGATTTCTATGGTTTATACACAACTACGGAATATATTAAACGTCGCGGGTCATCGAAGGCATACACTAAATACTAGAAATGGACAAAAATGTGATACTCATTTTTTGTGCTCTCTAAAAAACTGCAAATACGTTGGATGGAAAAAAAAAGTTGACAGCCACTTGATTTCCTGTATCTTTTCTTCCTCACTATTTCTTCTTCCTCCCCAGTCCAGTTTTAGTTTCGCTTTCGAGAAGTTGCGTTTTTTTATTTTATTCAAAGTATACGTGACACTGTAGCGAAATGCTGATTGTGTAGTATTCTAACAACCATTGACGGCCTAGAAAAAAATATTCGGGGGTGCCAGTGTGTTTTTAAGCTGTTTGAGCCCTGTTTCTTGAATGGTTGCCACCACGTTGTGGAAATAGTCCTCGAGTAATTTCTTTTTTTCAATCACGATCTTACCAGGAAAATTCAAGTGCCAAAAGAAGTCTTGCATACATTTAGTTTTGAAGGGCCTGGTTGCGTGGGTTTAACAAACTTCTTCATAGACGCTCTATCAAGCTATAGGAATTTTTGTGTTCCCTGCCAACAAAGACCCATCCAATAAACATATTTGGCCAAATGAACCCGTACACGAGGCAGACAGTAAGATATATAGTAATGTTTGCAAAAGAGATCACGTTCTTTAAACTTTCTGGTCGCTTAAGAAATCACTTCTTTGAATAAACTGGTGCCACCTATCTAAGGATTATCTTCATGAAATATTTGATGAGAGTAAACATTAAAGGCTAAAATATGAAGGGCAGAGAGAAGCTTGTTTGTACTAACTTAGCGGCGAAAAATAAACTGTGATGGGCACAAATTCGCTATCTCTGAAGCTGAATCTCAGGTCAACGCTGCTGAAAGGAGCCGACATAATCTAATGTCATCGCTTGAAGGAATGTTCGCGTCCGCTCGGGCAACGCTCACGAAACTTCATACCGAAATCCTCTCAAACTGAGAATCCACAAAAGGGTTCCTTCCTGCCATCCATCTGCTGTACAATGCGCAAAAAAAATATGTATTGTTTTTAAATGAGAAAGGTCCTATTTTTAGCCCAAAATGGGTGAAGAAACGAAAGCGATAACTGAGACGGTCGCGCATTGCTGGAGGAATGGTGCCGTCACGTACCTGAGGACAGAGGTGCGACGTGGCTAGTTCTCATAGCAGTCGTGTTTGGCGCCGTGGATGCCGAGGACGACTGCCACCAGTGATCCGTGAAGTGGGTAAGCGCGGTGGAAGTTTCTAAAACCATCCAACATTACGCGTAGCAACTGGATACTGCCTAAGTGGCGTCTGGCGTAACGCGAGTAATGTTGGAAAACAAGTCTTTCAAGCAGACGACACGATGAATCATCCGTCGTTGCGCAATTCTGGCCTGGACGCCAGTGTCGCCCTCTTCGCTATCTGCACGCGGCACGGCGTACGGGAAGCCCAGACTTCTCTCCTCGCAACAAAAGAGGAAAAAAACTTTTTTTTTTCGAGCACGCCGTGACGACACAGGCCGTCGACAAAATCTCTGCAATGGGTCGCCCATAAATCTATCGCCTTAGAATAAACTCTGCCCGAATATACCGCTAGCTGTTTAAACCAGACATCAATGTTTGAGAAGTAACCGTTCTTTTAATCAAAAGTTAATCGATTTGTTTTCTAAATCGGAATTGGGGGCCTGTACTTGGCAAGTGGCGCCATTCAGCTCGATTTATTGGAGAACTCTGTCGGCTGCCATTTTCCCATTAAATTTTGAGGATTCTTTAATAAGACTACCGTTAGTTTTTAAATATTGGCATCTCTTACGAACCGCTAATGCTACATTTGGGCGGAGAATGAGCATCCGGAGATCAAGCTGACCGCAAAAAAAATAATCTAGCATGTTTTTGCGTTAACAACAACCCTCTTTTTTTCGTAGGAGGGGTGGGGAGGCATTTTGTACATATTTCGTAATGTGCAGCTTGTTTATCTAGGTGTCAAGAAGAGGAAGTTGTCGGGAGACAGAAAGTAAGCATCGTAAATTTATTCTGGATTTGGGGAGGGGGGCATATTGTTTCTTAATGTCGCAGCTAAATTTACTGACTGATTAGACGTCGAGTGGCCTGATGTAACGTCACGTCGTGTTATTACGCGAGACCATGACTCGGCTGCGTCAAGTCCCTGTACCAGGCACGTAGCCAGGATTTTGTTTCAGGGGGGGGGGGCGCCCATGACAAAAGGCTGTATGAGGTGGAGGGGAGAGGAGACCCGAGCAAAATGGAAGATTTCGGGGGGGGGGGCTGGTCCACATGGGCCGCCCCCTGGATACGTGCCTGCCCTGTACCACGTGACCTAATGTGACATGACTTCACGGTAAGAAGTCGCGATAACCCGTGATAAAATGACGTCGTGTGACTTGAGGCGCGTGACATGACGTCATGGTTTCGCTTGATCGTACCTCGCATGTTGTCATGTCAGGTGACATGAATTTCACCACTAAACTGAACGGCGAAATTGTCGTCAGATTTAAGGTCTGGTGTTACATGGCATTGATGAGACGCCAGTTCTTTTTTACGCTAGATTTAGTGGGGAAATTAACATCGCGTGACCTGTATTCACGTGAGGTGGTCTCATGACGTGACGTCACAGTCTCACGTGGCCCTAACGTCACACGACACCAGGTACTTGACGTCCATTTTGTTCGCTAAATGTAGCGATGAATTCGAAGACACGTTGTCAAGTCGTGGGGTCAAGTGACATCGCGACGTAACGTGTCGTCAATTGCTCGATTGAGCTCCGAGGAACATTTACGTCACGTTAACTGAGGTTGCATATCGTGGTCATGTGACCTTACATCAACTGCCCCGCTACGTTTAGCGAGGAAATCAACGTCCCATTTCCAAGTCCTTGCAACACGTGTTGTCAGCAAATGACGTAAATATCTGCTCTAAATTTGGTGCAGAAATGCAGGGACGGACGAACCAATCCTCGGCATTAGGTTGTTCAGTTCAACATTATTCCTTGCTTAAACGAATACACTCACATAAGGTGCTTTCGCTTGACGCATTCTAATGATGTTCGATCTGGTATATATATAAAAAAAGTTAAATTCAGCAATTTAACGCGGTTTTTGGGGAAGCTACTTTTTGGTGCGATGGCGTTAAGGAAGTGTCAGTGAATGAGTATCTTCAGTTTTAAAAGGCAGAACCGCCTATTAATCACGCAGGAATAAAATACGTGCGGACTCTTTCCTGTACTTGCGAGGACCAATGAAATTATCGTATGTTTGAAAATTTTGGCGGCCTTTGTAAAGTTTCGCTAAAGAAACAATTTTCAGTTTATTTAAATATGTTGTGCATGATAATTTCACAAGACGTAAAATAGTTCTAGTTTAGAATACGCGATACTGCAATTATCGTTTCACAAACAAGGGACTACGTTTTCTCCTTGCCGTCCTCCGCGGGGGTGAATTTCCCGTTCCCCCGGGATGCGCGGAAGCGCACGTATCTGCGCGCACATGGCGTCGGTGTTGATCATCGACGTGGACGGCGTGGTGAAAGCTCATCGTTCCGCGTAAAAGCGCTATCCTTGACTGTGAATTTTCGTCGTGTGTCGTTATGATAACCCAGCACGTACTAGAAGGGAAGACCCACCTACTCGTGCGGCGATGCCGTGGCGGCACTCTCAAGACAGCAGAAACGCCCGTGCCGTCGTGTTTGTTTACTTCGACTACAGTGGTGCTTTCTAAGCATTTGTGTCCTCGAACATCGCCCGGATTTCTTATTTGGCGCATTTCATGCGTGTGCTCAAGTTCAAGGTATTACTGGCGCGTACCGTATAAAGGACGCGAAGTTTCACGCGTTTTCATCACCGGAGAAAAGTTATTAGTGTTAGCAATCCTGAACGCTCGCAACGTCTATCTGATCACGAAATCATATTTCTACGTTGCTATATCGCTGCTAAGATTACATTGTCTTTTATAATCGTAGAAAATGCGTGTGGCGATATTTGTACTATTGCAATGTCGTGTATAGAGTCGTGATCGTCCAAGACGGCGTACGGCATCTTTTTATTTTCTTTTTTTCATCCACTGTACCCTGCAAGCCTATCAAGAAAAATCAATAATAAAGCTTTAGGCTATAGAAAACTGTCTGTCTCTATTCTGTTACGGCATTGAGTAGCAGTGCGTCCCCTTTTTAGAGGGGCCGCTGAAACAGCTGACGGCGACCCGCTGTGCTTGTAGTAATTTCAGGTGTGTACGCGCGGCGCAGAGCTGTCGTTCCGGTCGCTCCGGTTGCAACGGACGCAGTCGTAGGTACGCGCTCGTTGCACATGTCTGAACCAGCCTTCCCCCGTCCTCCCGAGGCGAAAGTCAACGTGGCGACATCGTTTGACATCACGTAACAGAGGTAACGCTGCGATGTCAAACGTTGGTTTGGTTACGACTTGCCCCAACCGCAAATCGAAGAACGCCCGAAAAGGTCTGCGTTTCATCGTCCTCGGAACCCGAACAGGACTCGAAGCGCTGCTATCGTCCACATCGCACGTCGGAGTGGCGTCATAGGAAATCATCCCCAGGTCGGCTGTCCGCCGAAGAATTTCAACCTCCAACGGCATCAGATCCTCGAGCGTAGAGAACGCCGCCATGATCGAAGCTCGAATGTCAAAGAGGTTCGGCCGATGCGGCTACCTCGGGATCACTGCGCGACGGAACGTCGTCCAACGCCATTGGCCCGAGATACTTTTGATAAGCGTGCGAGGACCAATGAGAGTGGTTTCGTTTTCGGATGGATCCGAGGTTTGGCGGCCTTCAATTACATTTTATTAAAGAAATAATCACCGTATGACTATACTATTTGGTTTTTAGGGATACTTGGGGCGTCTAAATTCAGCTGTCATCATCAAAACACGAACTCAAAAACCACTTGAGTGTCCCTTTAAGGAAAACACTCTGGTTGAAAACAAGGTGAGTCTTCATTTATATATAACTGCGTGTAATCATTATTTTCTTAATAAAAACCTGAATATTAATTTTTTTTTGTGTTTTCACAATCTAGTTTGGATGCTTCTAGGCAGCTTCGACTGTATTATACTACCTGCATATTAAGTGATGATTTAATTTTATTTAATTATTTTCTGTTCCCAAAATACCGTTCTAAGGCTACTGATTTTCTGTGAACTGTTCAATAAAAATATAAATAAACCTGCGAGTAAACAAATGAAGGGAAAAAATTCGTTTACTAAGTTTTACTTAGGGAACCCAAGGTTTTGAAACGAATGAAAAACGGCCTATCGCGTGAAAGTTTCAGAATTGACCTAACCATTTAAATACCTATCATAATATTTCCTAAGAGGTTTTACATTTTAAAGAATATAATGCCCTAGCTACACTAGCGCTTTTATCTGTCATTAAGCCAACAACAGGTGACTCAATCCCGGTCGTCCGGCGTTACTCGACGGTGCCAACTGTTATTAGCCGCTAACGATGATTGAGTTCAAATGAGCTGGCCAGCCTCAGGTAACCGATGGAAGATTGGGAGAGATATATAGATAGTATCATTTCAGCAATCATTGTTAAAAGAGGTATCATTCGGGGCCAGAGCTTCCGCTAGAACCTTCATGGCACGCCGCTGAAGTCAAAGCTCGGCGAGGATTGCCATAAAGATGTCGGTGCCGATAAGACTTTGATCATCCCTTTCTTGCTTTGATTCGTGTGAAACATTCTGATTATCATTTCTTTCCTCTAAAAGCAAAACAAGAGTTACTTTTTTTTTAAATGTTTATATTGAATGAAAAGTGTGAACATATTTAATTTGCATCACTTTTTAAAAAAAGGTAATGTGACATCAGCTTTGGTTCGTTTCTGTTTTAACTGTGTCAATTGACTCGCATCTCAACTGGGGTTGTTAGGCCTATGTACCATGGAACACCGAACTGGCTTAGTTGAGCTAAATGACAGTTGAGATACGCAAGCGATCGTTAGCTCAATCACAGTTAAGAGCGCCAGTGTAACTACGCTATAAGTAGGCAGACCTTCAAAAACAAATCCGGTCAATGCGTTTTTTGTGTTTTTTTTTAAATTTGGGATTCCGATTGTTTTTAACTAAAGCGCTGTCTCTAAAATATAGGGTATACATTTTTTGTTCGATATTGTGTGTAGGTATATAGATATCACAATTAAAAGTTTGTTTTGGGCCGTCTACAGCAAAGCCGAAACTGTCTGCTAGAGGGATGGCGACACTGATGATCATGAGCCATACGGCCGCGACGTGACGTCACAAGAGGTGCTGCGTCAGTGTTTATTGACTCAAAGCTAACCCACTTGCCACCCGCTAAAGGGCAGACGGTCGCATCTGTTAAAATCTGTTTTAGTGGACCACGCGGCTACACTTTGACGTATTATTCCGGCTGTGATCATTATTCGTGCCACTACAACAATACCAGTTATTTATTTTTGTTTCGTATTCGACCGGAGTTGCCGATGAAGTATAATCAGGGGCTATTGTTGTGGGAGTCACTAAGATGTTTTGTAACACAAACAGGGAGATGCAAAAAAAAATGTTCCAAAGTTCAATTATTGCTGCAAAATATTATAATCAGAAAGCATTGCTGTCTCTTCTTTCTTGAGCGTTTTTCGTCGTTTTACTGGGCTGAACTTGTGGTGCTCGACTACTTCAATGACCAGGATGCGGATACTGTTTTGACACTTGCATTGCACTAGGTAATAATCAATCCCTCGGCCATAAGGACTCGGAGGGCATCGGGGCTCGTGCCCCCCCCCCACTCCCGGGCCTGGGCTATGATCCTTACCGAGACGCTGTTTACGTGCCATGTAACGAGCTTCTAGGGTTGTCATGTAAAACAAAATAACACCCACGTTGCCTATATTGACAGAAGACGTGGGAAATGGAATCCCAGCGGTGCTTTCGTTTGCCTCAATCTCCAGTTCTGCAAAAAACACGCGCAGCACCCCCCCCCCCCCCCGGAAGAACTCTCAGCCTGCCAGCTCGCCCCCCCCCCCCCCCGGGAAAATGGAAGTTCACGCCGCTGCCCTCGGCAAGTACTCATCTTCATGCTCGTGGCCTATGAGCGCGGTGACGGATATCACTGAGCTCCAACAACGTTCGGAGAACAGCACGTGCTTCTGAGCATTGCCAATACAGGCTCATGGCTGTAATGAGTATAGTGGCACGAGCCGCCGAAGGAGTAGCCAGCCAGCAGCCTGATCATGACACTATTAGGAAAGGTAAACGGTTGTTGACTTTCTCTAGAATCTCCAGTAAGAATTTGAGCACCAAGCCAAAACCCTCTAGAACCATTAAGGTCTTCGTACATCCTCATCTTCTCACCGAAACGTGATCCCAAGCTTCAGCCGAGCGTCCTTCGACGGGTTGATTGGATTAGTATTACGTTGACGCGATTGTAGGGCGCAGGCTTTAATTATTCCTACGGGGTCTTGACCAAGCTTGAGCTATCCCCGTGAAATGCGTTATGAACGCCACAGCTTAAGTTTATAGCGTAATTAGAGAAAGAAATAAAGTAATGAAATGACTAATTCAGAACTAACGCAAAAAAAGCTGCATATTGTACGACGGGTCAGTCACTTGGACCGAAAAGTTATGACCTTAAGGCTGTCCTCTGGAGGAGTTATTCATCTGTGAAGGCTTTTGCACGCGACTGACTATGAGATAGGGTCTTGAACCGAGCGCTTGGCAACCTCTCATTGGTGTCGTCGGGGAGCGCTCCATCGTCGGCTGGGTCCTCTTCTCCCGGATCTACTCGACGTGGGAAGGAAGAAGCCTCCGACTGGACACCATCTTCGTGGTACCCGACAGCAGGAGACAGGGGTCGGCACGGCATTGCTCAGGACCGTTATTCAGGTAGGATATATCCCAACACTGTTCGGTGTTAGATATTCTTAAGGGCGCATTTCTGTCGTGTATAAGGTCTAAAGAAGTGTGATAATATGGAAAATTGATGGGGTAGATGATTCAACGAGAGACGTAATTTATAGCAAAAGTTAAAGTTTCTGAGCTAAATGGCGCGGCCTAAAAATGTCGTTTTTTACAACGTTACGCAAAAACAGAGGACCAAAGCGGACTCCTTCTGCTACGACCAAAGGCGAAGTTCACACTTCCGGCTACGATCAGTCGCGCGAAAACATTTTGATCGTCAACCAAATGTCAGTATCCGAAAAACGACAGATTCGGAGCAGTCGTTCGTAAACTAATTTTTCCGCCTGGTCGCCGTAAGTTGTAAGTTCTCACACTCTAGTCAGACGCTGCTAATATGTGGGCATGCTCGTTTATCCGTGCTTCATCGAAAGCGACGGCGGTACGGCAATCGGTCGAATGATTAGCCTGATAGGTGGCATACCAAAAGAAGAATGAGGCAACACGTAGTAGTATCTCGGCGTAATGCAATCAAACGTTCTCAAACTCTGCTGCGTAAATGCCGGTATGCCAGCTGAGAGACGCCTCGAGCGTGCAAATTCTCCCGTAGACGCGGAGCTGCGTGACGAAACTATAGCCTGACGTACAGTCCCGAACGAAGGCAACGCAACGACGGAGCGACATCCCCCGCGCTCGTCGCACCACTCAACGCTCGTTAGCGGAATCTCTTCCGCAGCTTGTTGTACGTTTTGAGAGTAGTGACAGTGCCAAGTTACGGGACCTTTCGAGTAAACAGAATCCGCGGTGATTTGTTTCCGTTTGCCACAACATGCGGGGATAACCGCCGTGTCTTCGCGATTTTGACAATGTGGCACAGGCGTTTAGAGAACCAGGAAGCGCGCCACAAGGGGAGAATCTTGTGTCGTGTGCTTGAAAGAGTTGTTTTCAGACATTACTGCGTTATCCGAAATCCCACTTTGGCAGCATCCAGTTGCTACGCGTTATGTGGGGTGGTTTTAGAAACTTTCAAGGCGCTTTCACACTCGCCATGACGGATCACTGAACACTCTTGGCGGTCGTCAGTGGCATCCATGACGCCAACCACGACGGCTATACGAATTAACCACGTCGCACCTCCGTCCTCAGTTACGTGACGGAACAATTCTACCCGTATTGCGCGACCGTGATAAAGCTATCGCTTTGGGTTCTTCGCACATCGTGGGAGAAAAATACGACATTTTGCTATTCACTATAACTTTCTATATTTCTGCCTCCCCCCCCCTCTATGCAATACCCTCCCTTAAATGGCCTTTAGGGTCACTTTAATAATAATATAGTAATATTAACAGTGTTTATTTTCGTATGCCAAAACTAACCAGCGAGTTTGTACTTTGGTGAACAAACAGAATACAAGCAAAAAAGGTAGAACGAGAGAAAAACAATTGAAAAAAATATGGTCGGCAACCGAACAACACACTCAATCCAGAAAGTGTCAACAAGCCCTTTGCCTTGGTTCGTGAAAATAATGAAGTAGCTGAATAAGTCTCTTTCTGCCTTATTCAAGCGATTAAAAATCGATTGCATGCTCCTTAAAGGTGACGGAAAAACATGGTGCTGACATAAAAGTATCGAATGATTTCTAGTCGAACGAGATTTAACACGAATATTCACGTTACCTTAAAGCACGCTATTTTATACTGTTCCATTTCCTAGCGTGTAGAAAAAGCTAAATCAGGCTCTGCTTTTCTACCATATAGGGTCCTCAGGAAAACTTTCTAATGAAAAAAGAGGTAGTCACACTAAAATCTACGTCAAAAATAGCGTTCGTATACAATGCGAAGTAGCGTTTTCTGCACATCTCCAATTTTTGTGACCTGAGATTGAGTTAATGAATTCATAACAAACAAAATACACCACACTCAACTAATGCCTCATAAAAGTGTGCCAAAACAAAACTGCTCCACTCAAAGCAAATAAAACTGTGAAACATAACTGAACTCTCTACGTCTAGAAGAAATGACAAAGCGTGACATCATACCTGCGTCGGGTTAAGCACCACGGTGGGTAAAACCTGTCGGGTGAGTTTCACACAAACGTCGAACTGTCGTCGAATGGTTGGTGAAAACGCCCGAACGTGTAAACGGTACGACTTTAAAAGTCCGACTTCACCTTCTTTCTACGTTGATGGGAAAGTTGACCGCATTAAGAGTTGCACAAAACAACTAAAAAGGTTTTATATGTTGTTCTCTGGACGTAATAAGCATGTATTAATGTTGCTTTTCGTCACCCCTCGAGGGAAAGTCGACGGCTTGAAAGCGGGTTCTTCCAACATCCCGGCCATTAGAGAAGCCCGAGATACGCTTAAGACACATACAGAGTAGACACCGTCGGCAGCCAATGCAGACATATGTCTTCAAAAAAATTATTTTACTATATTATGAAAATAAAGGGAGTCCGCGGAACATCTCAGCTTACGGTTTCCTCACTGTGGAAGGAGAACCACTGGAAATATTCAGCAAGGCTTGAAGATCGAACAAGGAACATGCTTGAAACAAAGACCATTCTAGCAAATCTAGTGAGGTATGATGGTCCGCCTTGACTCAGTTGAGCAGACGATATGATCACGTGCATCCGTTTTGCAGATGTGCCGCGCCGTGGGATGTCAGCGGATCGACTGCTGTCCCAGGGCGAAGAACAAGGGTCTCATCAGGACCGCTTGAGAAACACCAGGCCAGCGACCTGAATGAGGTCGAAGGCTGGAGCTTCTACCAGCTCAACCGGGACTGCATGAGGAAGCTGGAGCAACAACAATAGAGTCGTGTCTGGCAGGACATTTATAACGCGATGGAAATGTGATGTTTGTAGTTGTGGTATGTAGGTGGATCCCGTAGTACATGTTACAAAAGACGCAAAAACAAGGGCCCGCAGAAGAGCACAAACACTCTTTATTCTCGACAGCAAAGTGGAGAAAGACAACCTAGATAATTTAGAATTCTATTTTGGTCGTGTATCGGTTCGGGCAATTCGCAAATAAAAAAGTCAAAAACTATTTTTACTTCGGTTTTTCGCTGTTTTTTTAGTTTTATTAAAGCATACATTTATGACGTATATTGAATCTATATTAAGTTTAATGTTGTCGGAGTGATGAGGAGACAAAGTTGTCCACCTCTATCCTGAACGCAGATCCGTGTTAAGTTTATTTTTTACTTTGTTCTAGGTAGCTCAATGTTGAAATGTTCTTGGCGGTTAAAAATAAGTACTTCAGCTAAAATTTAACAAATAACATGTCTTCGCCCTCCTCCTCTCTACACCTCTCAAAATCGTCTTGTCACTTTCCATTATAGTGCTTACAATATTTAATATTAAGAAATTTTCTCTATAAACGTCTGTTCCCATTTCATTTGGGAAGAAAACAAGAAACGGGACAATTAAATATGAAAATCTAAGACCATATAATTCACGTATTAAAAGGTAAAAAGTTATTAGACACCAGCTGTTTCTTTCTAAACATTTAGTTTTTATAATGCGTTCATGTGTCAAAGCCCATGAGCCACCCGAATACACTCATCTTAACTGCAACTTCAAATACAATTAAAAAGGAAAAGCAAAATCCTATTTATATCAAATGCGACGCAGGCAAATATCTCTGAATATTTCCTTGTACATTCTTTATCGGGCGTCTTGGCATGCAATCACTTCCGAGCGATGCAAGTTGAGCACCCAAGTTAGCATTTGCAGGGAAATTGCCGAATCGCTCACATCCAACAGTTGCTTTGCAGTGATTCCCTCGTCTAAACATGAATCTGAACAATTAAATTAAGTTTATTGGATTAACATAAAGTCTAAAAAACATTTCAGCCCCCCCTACACACACACACACACACACACACACACACACACACACACACACACACACACACACAATTCTTCACTAAGCGATGAAACACACAGGCTTCGAAAACCAGAGAACTGCAGACCCTTGCAATGTTCACGAACAAACGACCCTCAGCGTAGGTATGCTAGTACGTCCACGAAGCGTCCAGTGCCCCAGATCTGTTTGTGCTTGTGGCTGTGCGTCCACGCCAGTAGAGTCTTCCAGCAAGTCACAGCTTCTCCGC
>JAZHYW010045047.1:0-39737 GCA_037355805.1 Ixodes ricinus | reverse complement strand
ACGCTGACGTGACCCCAGATCTCTCTGGCAGTTGGTGCGCGTGACATGTCACGTGCGAAATGGACGGTTGATTGTAGAGAGGATTTCTTGCGGTTTGCGTGCTGCTCCGTCCGGTAGGTTTTATCAGATCGAAGGCTAGACGAAGGCTTGCTACGGACACGTGATGTGATCATGTTGGGCTGATAAGTGAGGAGAGTAAGGAGGAAAATGAGAAGGAGGCGAGGCGTTAAGGGAGCTTGGCTTGTGAGAGGCTACACGGCTAACGTCATGCCCACTCCTACCCTTGTAATCTCCTTGCCAGAACCCTGCGCGACCCCCATTGACATCGCAGCGCACGTGACTCGGAAGAAGATGAAGGATTTGAGAGGTGCCGAAAACCTCAATTTTTGTCTATTTGTAAAATAAAAACTTGGACATGCAGGAAAAAACGTTTTTTTTGTTCTTTACCTCAGAAAGGTCGAGACACCAACCCCACATTATTTAAGCAAAGCAGTGATTTTACTATTAAGAGGATATCGCAGTAGAATTTTATCTCCGATAGGAACTTTTTCACAATCCAGATGGCGCTGGAGGGAAACCTTTCCACCCAAGTGCTTGCGCGACATAGTGCTGCTTCCAAATAAAAATAAAGGAAAAAGCTCGACTTTTGTTCCGGTTATCAGCGGACGGCTTGACCCACCCAGCCCTTCCCACCGCCCTGCGAGCTGCGAAAATGGCTTTGTCTTTTGTTCGTTCAAAAAGAGGATAGCGGGGAGGGTTCTGGGCCTCCGAGGCCATCGCCAAGGGTCACTGTCATTTCGGCCGATAGTCGCATTACGGCCGAGAGTGCATTACGGCCGAGAGGAGCGGAAGGGCCGGGAGTGGCTTTGAGGCCGAATAGGGCATAACGGCCGAGAACTGCATTAAGGCCGATAGTCTCTGAATGGGCTAGTGTGGCCGCCTTCTCGCGGGTCATGTTGTGGTTGATGACTTTAGTTGCCACCAAATAAGATAGATGTCGCCACATATTTATTTTATTTGTCAGTGTACATTGTATTCTTGGTGACGGCAAATACTGCGTTTTTGCTTTTTTGCATCATCCTTTACGATTAACTAACATGTAGCGTTTTGACCGTTACGATTAGCTTTTCTTTTTTGCTACACTCCATGTCAACATTTTTTAGCAAAGGGCGAAGGCTATGCCCTCGTGAGCCAATTAGAGAGACGGAACGAAGCACGTGACACTTCTTCAAGGCAAGAATGAACTCCGGCAGGGAGTTAATTTTCATGTTCTGACATTCTGATGGCCCATGTGTTTTTTTATATTTCCTAGTATGTGTTTTCTTAAACGTTTCGCTGTAAAAAAGACTGAAAATAAAATTTTAAAATCAACCTCACTCATTGTTTTCGTAGCCGCCCGGTAGAATCAGAGACATTACTAATTTAGTTAAAGTGCTGAAAATTGAAAAGACAATAAATGTTTCACTGAACTTTTAAAAAGCCAATGATTAAAATATAGGAATGTTATACCAAAAAGGCGCCCTAATTAATAGCATTTATTTGGAAATACATGTGCGTGTGTGTACATAATCCAAATATGCAGATGAAGGAACTACTGATCAAACGAAAAAGAAATGGTAAAGTGCAGAAAAGCAAATTCATAAATGAAAAATTCGGATGGGCAAGGCCGGCGTACCGACTGGTACCGGCCGTGAAGGTGAAAACAAACCCAAAACCGCAGTATTTGCAGTCACCGACAGGTGCACTCTTAAAAATGTCATAAGTTTACTTTCACGCAGAATACTGTAAACGACTTATATTTCGCGATTAGGTAAAAGCTGGAGTTTTGGAATAATTTGCCTGTTCTAATTTTCGCAACGAGGTAAGATCTCAATATAGATTCTAATGCGTTTACATTTTAACGGAATTGTTCGCGCGGCCTATTTTTCGCGAATTGTAGGCGATTGGCGAAAATTAGGTCTTTTCCAAAATTAAGTAGTTTACAGTATTCGGAGCGCCAATCATTGTAATCTGAGAAGAGACCACGGCGATTGACGAGACTGAAAATATGTTTATTTCATCCGCCACGCTCAATGTGGTGCCATCTATCTTATTTGGTGGCAACTAAAGTCGTCAACCACAACGCGACTCCCCAGAAGGCGGCCACACCAGCTCATTCACAGACTATCGGCCTTAATGCAGTTCTCGGCCGTTATGCCCTATTCGGCCTCAAAGCCACCCCGGCCCTTTCGCCCCTCTCGGCCTTAATGCACTCTCGGCCGTAATGCGACTATCGGCCTTAGCGAGATGCTCCCATCGCCAAGGGCGCCCTTTGTCCAATTCTTACCGGATTAGAAAGAAAAAAACGCGGTTAGAGAAAGCCTCGTTTAGCTGCCTGCTACTTTGGATTCATTTGGCTCGGTTCTTCGCGTTCCGAGATTTTTCGTACGATACAATTTCCAAATAGCAGGTAGACTGTTGATATCGTCATTACAAAAACGAAATATGCCATATCGTCATTACAAAACGAAATATGCCATGTGTCGTGTCATAGTGTCGCGAAATAATCTACCACAAGCCAGAATGGCGTTGCGTCCTAAATAGCGGCCCCTCAGTGCCTACTTTTCATTCCCGCGAAGCAGCGCTTTGAAAAATAAAGCTACTAACTCTAAAAAAATGTCTGATCTCCTTGTGCGAAAAAAAGAAACGAAATGAACCAGTTCCCGATACCATCAGCAGCCATTAGAGTCCCAACGTTTTTTCTAGAGCACCGAATTTCAACGGTCACCCTGATTCCTAAATCGGTGTGCGTTTTCGAAATGGCACGGTATCAGAACTATATGTTGTACTGCCGAAACGCCAAAAAATCGATAACCACAAATTTAGATAGTGTTGCGTCTTATATGCGTACTGATCAAAGCGTAGTTCTATTGCCACAAAGCTATGCTTTAAAATTATTAAAACTGTAACTTCCATAATTACATATTATAATTAATCACTTCGCAAAAGTGATTAATCTGTAATTAATTAATTAAATTGCCACTAAGGCCCTAGCATGTGTTACCGAGCACCGCATTCGTTCTTGTTTTGTTTTGTTCGCCTGGACAAAGCGCCGCCACCGCAAATCACTCAAATAAGTAAACGCTGTTGCACATAGTGCAAGAGCGAAAGTGCGCTGTTTGATTTTTGGGTCATGTGTATATATTTTTTACAAAATCATAAATAGTTTTTTTTTTTTCGAAATGAGCCAATTCTATGTCAAGCGAAACTGAGATAAAGTCGAATGTTTGCGTATCAGTGAGTTATGTACTGCGGCCACCTCCGCAGTGGTCTTCGTAGCATACTATGACCGATTCAAGTTTAAAAACATGAGATCGATGCACCGACGGGTATAGTCCTTATTTGAGCAGAGAATACCTTATTTTGGTTTCTAGATTTAACTAATTTAGAAAAAGAAAAAAAAAGCTTTTTTTGAGTAGAGTTTTAGAGTAGTTTCCTATATAGACACACCAAATACATGGTAATAAACTTTCGTGACGTCTGAGTGCCACCAACTGGTGACAGAATGTGAACACGCCGTGCTGCAACGTACTGGTCGACCTCGACAAAAGCCGCTTTTCTTACAAAGCGTAGCTATCGCAATTCGTTTCTACCTTGACGTACGAGCACAGTCGAAGCTAAACGCGCGAGTCATTCAGTCTAAAGCGTTGCCCTCACTCACAGTCCGTAAGCTGGTGCTAGGAACGGCTCATGCGTGCATACTGTGCATATCAGCTCACTGTTTTGCGAGCGTCAGACTTTCATCTGAGCGATATATCACTGCATTCGGCACGAACGCCGTGACTGTCTGTAACGGAAGATGTCAAGAATACGCAATCGTACTGGTCAGTACTTTTCATAGATCGAGGACGAGTCACAATGACGCTTGAGCCGTCAGTACATATATCAGATTTGCTAAACAGGCATACGAAACAATGATCGTTCACATGAGTGCAATGCATCATTACTCGTTACCACAGGATCGTTTGCACATACGCATTTAGAAACGTAGTGCTGTTAGTTGACGCCCGAACTCATAGACATTTCTGTTCGGCAGTCGCTCACTGCTTGAGTGACAAGTACGACGGTCCGTATGTCGAATCGACGCTGATCTTGCAAAGATGCCTGACGGTCATGCTCTTAGCCGAATTGCTGGTCAGCGCTCGAATGTCCAGTGTAGCTTACGACGTGATGCAAGTCGAGCCGGAGACGTACAATATTGGTCAGGCGCTGACAGTCGTGTCTATCGTGACGCAGGATAGTACAAATACGAATCAGCTGTCAGTAAACATCAGATGTGAGCCGACGCATAGTGATCAGTGCCTGTCATTCTGCCGAACCACATGAGTAGATTACTGTTATTCTACGTGTGTCATGGCAGACTCGACGCGTTTTCGCGCAATAGAGCAAGTACACAGAGGCAACGACTGGCAGTGATGTTTGCGAGCTCTGCGTTCAAAAGTCGACAACTCCGAAGTCGCGATAGCATCGCTAGGTGCCGCTGTAGCTCGAGGCGTCTAGAGTAGTGACTACATGCCAAATACATGCGTATATAAACTTTCGTGACGTCTGAGTGCCACCAACTGGTCGACAGAATGTGAACACGCCGTGCATGCAACGTACTGGTCGACTCGACAAAAGCCGCTTGTTCTTACAAAGCAGTAGCTATACTTCGTTTCACCTTAGGTACGAGCGAAGTCGAAGCTAAACGCGCGAGCATTCAGTCTAAAACGGTGCCCTCACTGCACGAGCCCGCGAGCTGGTCAGGAACGCTCACAGTCATAGATTTCTCTATGCATATGGCTCACTCTGTAGCTTTGAATTCGCTCGCACATAAAGTGGCACGAAGTCTAGTGTCAAAGCACGAACTTTGCAGCTCGTGCGTGACGTCATTCTAGCGTCCTGCCATAGTGACCTGACGAGATCATTTCTTTTCCTAGCCGTCTCAGAAACGATTTAGACTTGGCTGATAGGATATTCCACGATGTTTGCCTTATTCTTACAAGGTAAAAATTATTGTGCCTACAGTGCCACAGTGCCTATCTTTTTATTCGTGCGATCCTGACCTCCCAGGAACAAAACCGCTGTTCTAGCCGTGACGTCACGGCGAGGATAGAAGGATAGAACAACCAATCCTTACACTGATTGGAAGCTCGTTCTTGTGGCCAATAGAGACGACATATTGGCGCGGAAGGCTTCCAACTTCGCTCTCAGTCGGAGTTTAGTTTCCACAAACCTCCGCGATGTTACAAAGATAGGCTGACGAAACGACGAACATTTTATGCTCCCTCTTTGCGCTGGGGATAACGCTACTCTCAAAGAGAATAGACCCATCTCACCAGTCAGTTTGACTACGCCATCGCTGCCGCAATGCATCGAGGTAACTTTAGTATTTCAGCACGTGCCCGAACCTCGCTGGAACTCTGGTGCGCGTGAAAAGCACGAGACAGCACGAGCCGTCTCAGACACTGCCGCCTTCTTCTTGTGAACTAAAGTTATGTCGGCTTCACGCATGCGCCGAACGCTCGGTGAGATCGGTCTATTATCGGGGGTCCACTGGCTTGTGGCTACGGTAGGCGTCGTTATATGGCATGAGTCAAGGAGTCTGGACCTTCTTCGTGCTTTGTCGGTTTCTCTTTAGGGAGGAAAACAAAAGGGGGGGGGGGGGGAGTACAAAGCTGTGCCTGAGCTGTCGTCGAGCAAAGGAATAATCGGGAAAATAACCCCGAAGCAAGAAAAGCGATAAGCGCGTAGGTTCCAGGACATTTCATCGAACGCCGTTTCATCGAAAAAGTGGTCGTCCCGTACCGAAACGTTCAATTGAAACAATTGGCCGGTATTTTTAAACAAAGAATCGTAATAGCCGGCCAAGAAACGTTGCTAACCAAACAAAACGAAAAATTTGGGGCTGGTGGAGGGGAGGTGGTGGAACCCCGAATCCATCCGCTTGGATACACCCCATGCAGGCGCGTTCTCTGTCGTGCCATCCAGGTGTCTGTCGTACGAGAGGACAATCAGAAATTTTCAAATTGTATTGGCAGAAACCTATGACGGATTCAATGAAACGGCGTTCGGTGCAATGTCTGGTGTAGGTGTGTGTGGCCTTCTAGTGCGCAACAGAGCTTTAGATGCCGCACTTTGTGAAAATGTGATGGCTGAAAACCGGCATCGTCTTTCAGGCCCGTTCGATCTTCTGCGGTTCCGATATAAAAAAGGTTCAGGTCGATGCCGAAGTCACGAATCTCGGAAAAAAGCTAATAGAAGAAAATCTCACCGCCAGACCGACCGACGCGGAGAAAAGCTCATCGCCGTCTTGATGAATGCGGTAGAAACTCACCTGTGATTTTCGTCTACGGAAACGGCATTCTTTTGGTATATGAACAATAAAAAAAATTATTTTCCGTTCTTTTTTTTATTTGTAGTAACTTATGATTTCTGGTGCTGATGGGGACCGGACAAAATTTGGGGGCTCTGTGTGGTCGTCGGGTGCAATGACAAGGTCATTTCGTTACTGTTCATAGAACTCAACGTTGAGGCAATGTCTTTATAGAAAAAGACGTGTCTATTCCTTTGTTATTTGTTCCCATCCTGCAGAACTGTGGACTCCTTCTTCTTCATTCCTATTGGTGTCTGCAATATACGAATTTTGTATATATCTCCGTTTCTGTTCGCTACAGGGCCCCCAGAGAAGAGCCGCAAAAACTAAATTCAAAAGCTTAATCGTATAATTCCTGGGTGGGTTTATCTCAGCATCTGTCAGTTTTGCGGTGAACTTTTCTTTGGTGAGCTATTCTCCCACAAGCCCCTCGGTATTGCGTTGTTCTCCGGCGGAGAAAAGCTCACCGGAAATCCGGCAGATGCGGAGAAGAGCTCACCAGACTTTGGATAGATGCGGAGAAAAGCTCACATTTACAAACCGTTTTAACATTATTTCTTCGCAGCTCTCGATATATTATCGAACTCTGTTCTATCAAGGTCATTTAAATGAACACCATGTAATTGAACCCAATTTCATCGAAGCCGTTTCGTAGAACGGCCCTTTTATCGAACATGGTTTCTGGCCAGATCGTTTCTCGTTTTTGTAAATAGTGTTTTTCTTTGCATCCAAACGATAAAGTTCTTGCCACGAATGACAAAGGATGAGGCGGTGAATAACTGAAGAAACTAAACGTTTAATGGGGCGAACAAAATAGAAGGTTGGCGTCGCAGGCGTCGATGTCGGCGAAACAGCAGGATCGCGACCGACTCCGGCTCTCCACGCGGAGTTCCTTATTAGACGAGTGGGCTTCTGGAACAATCGGTGTAGAAGGTTCGGCGCGTAGAACATTTTAATCTCGAATAAGCAACAAGGTTCTCGAATTTACCAGAACGCGACATTACAGAAACAATAAAAAGGTGTATCCGCGGCCAGGCAACGAATGTCGGCTAATTGCGTCGAAGATAAGCAAGGTAACCGTTAGGCCACGGGCGCACCGCCTACTTGGCTAGCTGCGTGCGCGGCAATATTATGTTCCGTTTTTCTTTTGCTTTGTAGTAAGCAATGACCTATTTCGGTTATGTGGCCTAAGACGAACTTGATACTTTTTGGGAGGTCAGGAATCGTCGGGCGCCGAGACGGAGGTCACATTGTTGCTTTTCATAGTACTCAACAATGAGGCAATGTTTTGTCTCCATGTAAAAGTTAACAAAAAAAAGCGTTCCCCACTTTTTTAGTTGCTCGCATTTTGCAAAACTGTGGATTCGTCTGCCTCTTCCCCATTCTTCTTAGAAAGGAAGCCATTCTTCTGGGACTGAACAAGAACGCTTGGTTTCAAATATACGAGCACGCAAAAAGCGCAGCATGAGCGCTGTGCAAAGTGCGGACGTGAGTTTTAAATATAAACACCGCAGTGCGAACAATTATAAAATATTTCGTAAATTAGCTTTTCTCCGAATTTGTCGGTTTTGCAGTGAGCATTTCACTGGTAAGCTTCTCTCCAGAGAGCTTTTTTCCGCCGCCCGTTCTCCGGTGAGATTTTTTGTCCGCCGCCCAACAGTAACAGCCGACCAAGGGCTCATCGCAGCCAAGACAGTGCAATCGACGAACACCATAATACTGAGCCAGGAGTGTGTTGGTTCGAGTCAAACAAAGAATCTTCAGCGCGACTTTCACAACTTCCAAATAGCAACGTGTCACGCCTACTACCAAAATGCTTGTTGTGTTTTTAGCTTCACTGACGAAATTTTCGCAATGTTTGTTTTTGTTTTGGTAGAAATCGGCCTCCACCAGTTGATATGCAAAGCGAATGTCGAAATTAAAACAAAATCGACGACCTCACGTATGTTTCTTCCGCATTTAAAATAAGTAAACATTTTAAATGCATCTCTGCAGAATATTTGAATCCGCCAGATCAAATCACCTATCCTACTTCGAACAGAAAGAAGTGGTAAGACAATATCTACTCTTTGACGCTTCGGTAGCTTTGTCTGCCTGCATTTGCTAACTTCAGGCCTCACGCAAGGACCGCTTGAAGGGTAAAATCTTTCACTCCCATTTTCGTGACCGCAAACGCCAACAAAGAATGGAACATCCTCCCAATGACGCGCTCTGGCGATTGAAAACTAATGACTCACACCCACCCGCAAAATATCTAGGCCGCCAAACAAAAAATAAAAAAACAAGAAACCTTTTACTCGCATTTGTGCGACCTCAATACACCAACAAAGAACGGAACATCCTCCCAAGGACGCGCTCGGGCGATGGACAACCTATTACTCACTATCGCGATAACCCGCAAAGTATCTTCGCCCCCCCCCCCAAACCCAAACAAAACGAAAAGCAAAAAGCAAAAAAAAAAAAGATCTGTTTCGAGAGGCACACTTCCTCAAAATCCCGACTGTCAAACCGACGACCTTGAAGATGCAAGTAGTCCGGGGCGCAATAACACATTGCGCAATTTCAAGAGCAGGTTTTGCGGTAACACTCATAGATGGCGCCACCTGACAGCAGGATTTTTTGACGTTTTGATAGGCTACAAACTTAGTTAAAATTCATCACAATGAGAATCTCTGGAAAAAAGATCTTATAAGAGATATATTCTAAAAGTCTTGGTCTTGAATATTGTGGAGCCTAAATTTGTATTTAGGCCCCGGTTTATTTTTAAATGTTTATGAAGAACGGAACGGAAAAAAAGGCATTTTCAAGCATCTTTAAGTTCCCGTAAAAAATTTTAAGCTTAAAAATCGGGAAATGTAGCGCCACAATATGACTCAGTTTTTTATTATCTTTCTAATAAAACCATTCCCAAGTCAATCCGTCCGGTGGTTCTGGAGAAAAAATACTAAAAAGTTGCCATTGAAATTGCATAGGGCTCGGTAGCTGCGATATCCTCTTAAGAATAATGGCCAACTCGAATCACGGTAGTGAAGCCGAAAGCCTATTTTACAAATTAAATATCCTTCCACTTTCTAAGCTTTACCATTATAAGCTTGGGCAGCATATTCATAGGAACGGAGTAAGCGGCTTTGTCCTCATTCCTGTAAATTTGTCTGAATATAATTTAAGGGCAATGAGGACATACAGACTACCATCTATTAGGAATAACTACGGAAAACAAATGATCAATTTTCAGGTTCCCCAGCTCCTAAATGCAGTCGGCAATGATGTTATAATTACTGTAAACCAAACTACATTTAAAAAAGATCTGCGCTCCTTTTTGATTGGCAATGAGTTGATAATTCTATAGATATGTTGCAATACCTTTTTTAAATATTTTAACCAGCATTTTTGTGCATCCGCTTTTATTACAAATCTTGTATACCTTGTGATCACGTTTATATTTAGTTTTTATCGTGTGGACAGTGCCGGATTGCTATTTTTATATCTGCCTGAAATTCATGAATATGTAATCTAGCTTCTTCACTTTTATAATTATTTTTACCGAAAGTGCTTTTTTTATTTATTTTTTGCTTGATGTTTTATATTACTTTTTAATCTTTGTTTTTACGACATTGTTAACATAAACAACATCAATGTTTGCTAGTATTTCTTCTTTACAATTTTATGATGTGTGTGCATCCATTATCTCGGTGAATGTGTGTGTGTCCATTATCTCGTGTGTATGTGTGTGTATCCATTCTATCTTTTATAAGTATATTTTTCTCTTGCCGAAGTTTCCCCCTTAGTGCTGTTGGACTTTGCCCCCCCCCCCCCTCTCTTGGACCTTGGTGCCCAGTCAGGCGACACGATCGCCTTTTGCACCAAGGTACCATTTCAAGGAGTTTGCACCCCTTGAAAGAAAAAAAAAATAAACTGATTGATTGACTGATGTGCGGACACTGATTACATCAACAAGCACCTACTTATCTATTAGGCAGTACAGAATATTCGGAGCTGAAACGGTTCACACACCGCTATTCATATTAGCTCGCAAAGAGCAAACCTTTTTATCTGACAGAGCTACCGGCGGCGCACTGTCAGCTGTCAATAAATTTTTTTTTTTTTTTTACCGGTGTACGATGTTTTGATTTTATACTTGCGGCTTTATTAATATACAGAATGGGTGATTACTAATTTCTGGGGAATTAGTAAATATGCCCAATGAACTTCAAGAATATTACAAAAGCGGGGACATATGTTAAATGAAGTGGCGAATGCGAATTGTGTTAAATTGCCACGTTTTACGCAGAATCCGCTCAGTTAAAAAGATCGGTGAGCTTTTCTCCGGATCCGCTCAAAGGCCGGTGAGCTTTTCTCCGCATCTGCCCGTTCTGCCGTGAGTTTTTCTCCGGTGAGCTTATCTCCGGTGAGCTTTTCTCCGGTGAGCTTTTCTCCGCCGCCCGTTTCTTTCTGTATGGCCGACATCCAGGGCGCGCTCAGATGTATTGGGGAGGAGGAGCGACCGTGACGCCCCAAGTGGTTAACTTTAGAACTACACAGATGGGGACAACAAATACAATGACTCAGCGCTCGTGCCGACATAACCGAACGTGGCGTCAGCGTTCGGCTGGAGTTCGTGTTCTCCGGTGAGGGGGAGGAGGACTCTTTTGTTTCCGCTCCGGCCAGCATGAACAATGCAGCATGCAGGGTCCCAGCTCAGCACAAAAGCCGAAGTGGATCAAGCTCGCATTCTCTGAGGATAGATCCGGCACTTAATGTTGCTTCGATCATGGCGGCGTTCTCTACGCTCGAGGACCTGATGCCGTTGGAGGTTGAAATTCTTCGGCGGACAGCCGACCTGGGGATGATTTCCTATGACGCCACTCCGACGTGCGATGTGGACGATAGCAGCGCTTCGGAGTCCTGTTCGGGTTCCGAGGACGATGAAACGCAGACCTTTTCGGGCGTTCTTCGATTTGCGGTTGGGGCAGGTCGTAACCAAACCAACGTTTGACATCGCAGCGTTACCTCTGGTACGTGATGTCAAACGATGTCGCCACGTTGACTTTCGCCTCGGGAGGACGGGGGAAAGCTGGTTCAGACATGTGCAACGAGCGCGTACCTACCACTGCGTCCGTTGCAACCGGAACGACCGCTCTGCGCCGCGCGTACACCTGCAACCACTACAAGCGCAGCGGGTCGCCGTCAGCTGTTTCAGCGGCCCCTCTAAAAAGGGGACGAACTGCTACTCAATGCCGTAACAGAGTAGAGACAGAGTTTTCTATAGCCTAAAGCTTTATTATTGATTTTTCTTGATAGGCTTGCAGGGTACAGTGGATGAAAAAAAGAAAAATGCAGTACGCCGTCTTGGACGATCACGACTTAATACACGACATTGCAAGAGTACAAATATCGCCACACGCATTTTCTACGATTATAAAAGACAATGTAATCTTAGCAGCGATATAGCAACGTAGAAATATGATTTCGTGATCAGATAGACGTCGCGAACGTTCAGGATTGCTAACACTAATCACTTTTCTCCGGTGATGAAAACGCGTGAAACTTCGCGTCCTTTATACGGTACGCGCCAGTAATACCTTGAACTTGAGCACTCGCATGAAATGCGCCAAATAAGAAATCCGGGCGATGTTCGAGGACACAAATGCTTAGAAAGCACCACTGTAGTCGAAGTAAACAAACACGACGGCACGGGCGTTTCTGCTGTCTTGAGAGTGCCGCCACGACATCGCCGCACGAGTAGGTGGATCTTCCCTTCTAGTACGTGCTGGGTTATCATAGTGACACACGACGAAAATTCACAGTCAAGGATAGCGCTTTTACGCGGAACGATGAGCTTTCACCACGCCGTCCACGTCGACGATCACCACCGACGCCATGTGCGCGCAGATACGTGCGCTTCCGCGCATCCCGGGGGAACGGGAAATTCACCCCCGCGGAGGAAGGCAAGGAGAAAACGTAGTCCCTTGTTTGTGAAACGATAATTGCAGTATCGCGTGTTCTAAACTAGAACTATTTTACGTCTTGTGAAATTATCATGCACAACATATTTAAATAAACTGAAAATTGTTTCTTTAGCGAAACTTTACAAAGGCCGCCAAAATTTTCAAACATACGATAATTTCATTGGTCCTCGCAAGTACAGGAAAGAGTCCGCACGTATTTTATTCCTGCGTGATTAATAGGCGGTTCTGCCTTCTAAAACTGAAGATACTCATTCACTGACACTTCCTTAACGCCATCGCACCAACAAGTAGCTTCTCCAAAAACCGCTTGAGTGTCCCTTTAATGTTAGTATTTTTTTACATTAAACTGTGCCCCGCGCTCTATTGTAGAATATGACATGGACATGCCCATAAGGCCTCTGGGCATGTGCACAGGCCTTGTGTTGAGTAAACACCGAGTATGGGGACAACAAACGGGTCAGAGCGCCCCCATAGTTCGACCTCCTGCCCAATACTGTTGCACTCACGGACTCACGAGACGTTGACGCACTGTCGAAGGTGTACTCTTTTTACTCGTAGGATTGCAACGCTGGGGAATGTAGGCGTGTGATCTCAGAAAGCGCTTTCTATCATTTCTACGCGCAAGTGCTTCTGCAACCCAAGCATTGCATACAGTTACGTCCTCGCGCCCGTGCCTTTGCCAGCCCTGTACACAACGTGTGCAACATCGAATAAGCATGGTTCAAAATTGGCGGTCCTACTTTTCCATACCGCTGCAAAACCCCATCTCGCTCAGATCACTTGGCAGCTGGACAAGTTGGGGCAGGGGGCCTTGAGTTGGGGATTACTCGGTACATTGTCCTCTCAACAATGAACGTACGCGCGAAGCGCAAGAGGGTGAACACGTGAAAGGAGGGGCGTAAGAGCGGAGAAGGAAACTCAAGGTCGCAAGCGACGGGAAAGCGCGTTCGAAATTGGCGCGCAGGTTCCGCAGCATTTGCTCACACGGACAGCCAACGCCGCCCTGGTGGTTCAACTAATGTCTTGTTCAAGATGGCCGCCGTTGTACCGCAACCTTAAAGGGGCCCCGCAACCATATTTCAACGTCTACCTTTTTTGCAGTTTCCACGTCTCTTGGGGTTCGGGCAAGCCAGCGGGCACGGGGAGAGTATTTTAACCGGACGACGCGGAAACCTCCTCCACCTACAGGGGCGACCCGCGGTGCCGAAAGCGCGCGAATTGTGACGTCTTTGGTCCTGGGCTTACTACTGGTCGGAGCCGCTAAAAGGTCCTTTTTAGTCAAATACAAAATATAAGTGGCGCGAGCCGTTTCAATTATGTATAAAAGTAGTTATTGTTCAGCCTTTTAGATCAGAAAAGAAACAAATGCAGTTTATAAAGTACGGAATGAAATGATCCATCGACACACCCGCCACCAAGCGGTGAAAAAGGCGGCGCATACTAGAAAGGTAGTAGTGGGATCAGGCTCCGACGGGCGGCGAGCGTAGAAAGTTCCCGGATGTACGCGGCGGCATTGCAGTCGAGGATCAGACCGTTCCGAGGTCAGGCCTTCGGCGAGCAGCTTCGGCCCTTTGGCGGTATGGCAGCGCGAAGCGGCTCCCGTTCTGAACTGATCTTTACCCCGTGTTTGCTATTTGTGGCTAATGAAGTGTCATGCCGAATTAGTGCTTAATCGCACAGCAAATGCAATGCGAGCCGCCCTGGCTGCCCGCTTCATACAGCCTATCCAGAACATGCTTTAGTGGCGCCCTCTCGAGCCGCCGACACGGAGTGTGTCAGCCGTGAGCGCTCGCTGAGCTCACTACTCCTCCTCTAGTTCACGGCCACTCAAGCAACCAAGGACGTCATGAGGGAGGTTATTTTTGCTTGTTTTTGTAATTTTAATTCGCCTTTAACTTTAAAAATAAAGCGAATTTCGATAAAAGAAAAGTTTCATTAAGTTACTACGTTTAGTGCGCTCAGGTTCGGTGCTAATTAAAAACCAGTAAAAAAGCTCTTGCAGGGCCCCTTTCGGGGCCCTGCAATCATATTTAAGCGTCTACCTTTTTTGCGGTTTCCACGTCCCTCGGGGTCAACCCCAACTAGACAGAAGGCCTCCGCACGCGTCATCACAGTCAGATCGATCGAGGCCTGTGATTGGCCACGAGTGCTGCGTCAGTGTTCGGCTGGGGCTCGTGCCCAATCAGCGCGTCGAAGGTCGGGCTCGGACCCAATAGCCGAGTTAGCGCGATCCGACTCTGATGACGTTTCATAGAGGGAGAGAAGACCATGCGGAGGCCTTCTGTCTAGGTGGTGTTGCTCGGGGTTCGGTCAAGCCAGAGGGCACGGAGAAAGTAACTAAATATCAGTACGTCACATTTTAACCGGACGACGCGAAAACCTCCTCCACCAACGGCGGCGACCCGCGGTGCCGAAAGCGCGCAAGATGTGACGACATTGTGACGTTTTAGGTCCTGGCCTTTCTACCGGTCAAAGCCGCTAAAAGCTTCTTTTTAGTCGAAATACAAAATATAAAGCGGCGCGAGCCGTTTCAATTGTTTATAAAAGTAGTTTTTATTCAGTATTTTAGATCAGAAAAGAAACAAATGCAGTTTATAAAGTACGGAAACAAGAAATGACCCGTCGACACACCCGCCACCAAGCGGTGGAAAAGGCGGCGCGTACTAGAAAGATGTAAGGGTGTCGCGAACCGGCCGCGGTTCGAGTTCGACCAGGTTCGACTTTTTCGAACTTTTAGTGAAAAGTTTGGCGATCCTTGTATTGAGGTTCGACTCGTGTGCGCATGCGCGACAGGCTGGCTAGTTAGTTGGCTTCGGATTGAATGGTGATGGCTAAGGGATGAATCGAGGGCAGCGCTGATTGGTTATTTCAGTTATACAGTACAAAAAATGAAGTTATTAACTTCTTCAGTGATAAGAATTGATTTAGTTCAATTGCAACTGTTCGTAAAATAAAAAATAACCCATTGCATAAAAAAAGAAATTCGCCAAACCTAGACATGCTTGTATCAAGGTCTCGCCACAGTGTCCACAAAGTCGACCGGTCGAATTTGGTGAAAAGTTCGAACCCGAAAGTTCGACCTAAGAGTCCGGATCGACAAAAGTTCGCGACACCCATAGAAAGATGTAGTAGGATCAGGCACCGACGAACGGCGGGCGTAGAAAGGTCCCGGATGTACGCGGCGGCGCTGCAGTTGAGGATCCGACCGCTTCCGAGCGTTCCGAAGGCCTTCGGCGAGCAGCTTTCACTTGCGGTTTGGCCCTTTAGAGGTATGGCAGCGCGAAGTGGCTCCCGTTCTGAACTGACCTTTACCCCGTGTTGCTGTCGTTTGTGGCCAATGAAGTGTGATGCCGAATTAGTGTTTAATAGCGCAGCAAGTGCGAGCCGCCCTGGCTGCCCGTTTCATACAGCCTATTCAGACTATGCTTTAGTGGCGCCCTCTCGAGCCGTCGACACGGAGTGCGGCAGCCGTGAGCGCTCGCTGAGCTCACTACCCCTCCTCTAGTTCACGGCCACTCAAGCAACCAAGGACGTCATGAAGGAGGTTATCTGTTGCTTGTTTTTGTAATTTTAATTTGCCTATAACTTTTAAAATAAAGCGAAATTCGAGAAAAGAAAAGTTTCATTAAGTTACTACGTTCAGTGCGCTCAGGTTCGGTGCAAATTAAAAACCAGTAAAAACGTCCTTGCAGGGCCCTTTAAGAATGCATTTGAGTTGGCCCATTTAGAACTCAATATCCATTCATATGAATTTACTTATTAAGAATGCAAGAGAGTTTGCTCATTATGAACTAAATATCTATTCATTTGAATTTACTCATTAGACATATGAACGAGTTTTATTTTCGAGAACTCCATGTCGATTAAATTGAATTTACTTGTTACATTTGCAAATGAGTTTCATTATTAAGAGCCCAATATTGATTTTTTAAGTTTACTCATTAGATATATAAATGAGTTTTGGTCATTGAGTAGTTTATATAAGCTGCTTTGCGCCCTTCGCTGGGGATGCCCGGAGTAGGGCCTGACTTGGATCTCGAACCCGCACAGCCAGCATTACAAGTGGGAGCGTCTCCGTGGCTCATCGGGAAGCGACCACTAACCGCTCTACTTTGAGTTTTCCCCAGCCAGAAAGGTAAATTCAGGCAAGAAACGCATAGCACGCACTATCAACTGGGACAAGTTTTGTCGAGCATTAAAGCAAGCGGACTCTCTGGGGAGGTTTATTTTGAGGGGTTCTTGCAATCGGCTCTAAAAGAAGCAACTACTGAAAGTCGCGTTGAGACAGACGCACCGACACCAGATCTCCAACTGCTACACCTGTGGACAAAGACACACCAAGCTGTGCAGCAGTACCGCAACGGCCGCAAGACTGCATGCCCGGTGTGCGATTATGCGCGCCACGGTGGATGCCAAGCACTGTGCCAAGCTATTGAACTCTAACCGCTAGCTGGAACTGAGTGCCATCCCTCTCAGAGAAGACGTCGGTGGAAAAACTCTGAGCGATCAGCCGAACACTTCTAGGGAAGAGGAAGGAGAATGGCGCTACTTTGACCTTGGCCCTCAAAATGAGCAAGACGGACGAACAGCTCGCCGGCATGGCAGGGAACCTCTTTTCCCCAGCCAGACAGCGCGAGTGACACTCCAGCACGGTATCACACTGAGATCCTGGCCCCGGACGATGGCATAGACCGGACATTCACAGTGGTCGACCTCGAGTGGGCTCCCCACAAGGACAAGTTCCGCTTTGCGCCATGCAGGACCGGACCGCGTCACGATCATGCTGAAGAATCCCGGATATACCAAACTCCAACTGCTCGAGCTGGTGAACCATGTGTGGGTCACAGGCAATCTACCCATAGCACGTGCACCCAAAGTGAGGAAAACAGAAGCGCTCCTATTGAGCTTCTCACCGCGATTAATGCGATGCAGCGATGCTGCGTGGCTTGCGCCGGCGGCCAGTGGCCGGCACCGAACTCGCTCTTTTCTTCAAGTACGCCGCGCGTGAAATTAGTTTGTTAGCCGCTAGCTTTATGAATACGCCCTTACCTTTTCTTTGTGGCGATAGCCACTGGGAAAAGAAGACGAAGATCGCGTGCATTTAAAAAGGCCAGCTCAGTTCGATTTTGGAATTCGTCAGACGTAGTCGCTTTTCGTCTGTCTTTCTCTACATTGGTAACCCGGTCCCGGCATGGAATGTCACAACATTCCCCGAGCTGATGCTCGGCTTCCTGCAACCTCCGCTGCGACCGTTGGCGCCTACGCTGTTTGCCTGCCTCCATTCTGGACACAGCACCCAGAAGTCTGGTTTCTTCAAGTCGAGGGAAGCTTCCGACTGGCCAACATAACATCCCAAGAGGTACGGTTCAGCCATGTTCAGGCTTCGCTGCCGTGCGAAGTGGCGCTGGAGGTCTGGGACATCCCCGCACGACCGCCTGCGACGTACGCGTACGATGCTCTACCGACTATAGGTGAAAACATTCTGCTTAATCCACGTGCCGTTGAGCTCGCGCCAAGAAGTTGATTCGTTGTCTTTCTTGGCGGTGACGCTGGACGTATTGACTGCTACAGATAGCTCCCCCTTAGAGACGTCGCCTGTAGGAGTGTAGCAGGCTGCAGGGGACGGAGCGATTCTGTGAGCAGCAGGCGATGAAGCTTCCAGAAGTGGCGCTGTTGCTGTTGGCGTGCTGCGAGTGGAATGCCGCGGCAGAAAGCGGCTTCCACCGGCGGTGCAAACAATCCTGATCAACCTTGGCTTGCGAAGGACGTTTCGTTGGATCTTTCTTGTAGCCAAGGTCAGTCACGCTATTCTAGGAGCGGATTTCTTGTCCCACTTATCTCTCCTAGTGGACATGGCCCAACAGAAAATTCATGACTCCGTGCACAGGCGTTTTTGTCACCGGCCAAACCTCCACACTCCATCCGTTTGCTTTCACACTCCGCCAACCGATACAGTCGCCTTACGGGAACTTGCTGAGCAAATTCCCATCGTTAAAGGCAGCTCCCGACTGGAGTCATCACCAGCGGTCAACCTACATACGCGACGTCTCGTGGGCTAGCTCCCGAAAAGCTTCGCGTCGCTCAGCAAGCGTTCCAACACATGGTTGAAATCGGCATTGCTCGCCCATCCTCGAGTAGTTGGTCCTCTGCCCTCCACCTAGTACCGAAGAAAACAAGCGACTGGCGGCCCTGCGGCGACTATCGCAGCTTGAACGTGGCTACAGTCCTCGACCGCTACCCTATCCCCAACATTCAGGACTTTACCACCAACCTGAACGGATGTACCATATTCTCGAAACTCGACCTACAGAAAGCACTCTTCAAGCTTGCTTTCATATAAACCTTCATATATACTCTATATATGTACAACGCAAAGGTCTAAAACAGGGTCTCCAAATCACGACCCTCGGGCCAGATGCGGCCTGCGGAGGCATTCCGGCCGGCCCGTGGATGGACGCGGTCTTTCAATGATGCCCCGCCCGCGGCCCGCTGCTACAAACGCAGAAATAAACGCGCGTGGACAAACAAAAATTTCCATAGCGCCGCGCACTAAAAGCGCCAACGACGATATAAAAAAGAATGAGAGAAAACAGCATCAAAACGCGCGATCTCTCGCCGTAGTATTATTGTACATTGTCATTTCCAGAGTTACTATTCGTTTAGTTCTCTGTCTCATGTTTATGTAACTGTGATACAATTCCTTAGCGTTCTCGTCAATATCGTGCTTAGTGTCCTTTGTGTCCTTGCATACTGTCATCAACAAATCTACCGTTCTCAAAAAAAAAAAAAGATGGGGCGTAGGTATGTTTGTACAGCCTTAAGTTAGTTTGCCTCAACCGGCGACTTGTCCCTCAACTGTATATGAGAAATTTAGCCAGTGCAGTACAACCGCTAGCCTGAGGTTTTTAACCTGCATGACGCAGTAGTGATGCACGACCGCACGCCGGTAAGATCCTTTTCTAGATCGAAACAGGCAGGGGTGGAGATTGAACCCAGAATCATCTACCATTCTCATAAAGCCGGTGTCCCACTGCTTATACATTATACAAAAGACAGTCTGCAAACATCAGTCACCGCGATATCCGTGGTCCGACCTTGCGTGCCAAGTTTATCCTTAAACTCGTCGCCATGAGGCCTTCGAAGCACTGGTCTTGCGGTGACTTGCGTTCAAATCTGTTTGCAGACTGTCTTTTTGTATGATGTATAAGCAGTAGACACCGGCTTTACTCTTCTACCCTGTATGAATATGCCGAAGTTCCCATGCGCTTTGATTTGTGCCTCGTGAATTCTCTGAGTTACAATGATTTTGTAGCATCATAATTAGCAACATAGTATTACATTTAAAGGTAAAACATGTGCATTCATCCACTTTACTTTTTTTTAAATTTTCGCACTAGTTTTAGTTTTTGTAGATAAATGCTTATTTAAACTTATTTATATTTAGTATTTTCTAATTTATATTTTCTTAAATATTTTCCGACCCTCGAGACTGCCATAGGTCTGAATCCGGCCCCTTCACCAAAACGTCTGGAGACCTCTAGTCAAAAAGCCAAGCAGCTGACCTTCCTTCTTGAAGTTGATAGCTTGGTTAGGTGAACCGTATGTTGTACCACATACCGCAGCACCAACGTGACGTCGTCGTCGCCTTTCAGATAATGATCAGTGTTGCCATCCCCCTTTAGCAGAGAGTTTCGTTTTTTCCGACGTCCGAAGCCCAATTTTGAGCCATGATATTTACAAAACTGCACCATATCAAGAAAATATTTACGTTGTGATTCAGGGATACTAACTGAGCCGAAAAAAGTCGGTAGTCCCAAGTTTTCAAATATTAACCGGAGTTTTCTCCGGGGAGTGTACATAACACTACACGACTTTCTACGATGATAACCTGGCACCTGCTCATTGAACGTTTAAAATGCACAATAAGCAGCGGTAAAAGTCCCATTGAGCACCCCTGCGAGCTTCTTTCGCTGATAATGATGCCATCTTCTGGTCTGCTCGCGAACAGCTGTTCGCGAGTAGACCCAGAAGATGATATCATTATCGTTTTGTATGTAGGGAGCAGGTTGGAGAAAAAAAATCAAATAAATATTTTTTTTACTAACTAAGCATATCACGCTGGTTTTTTTTTCTCCTGGAGGGACTAACTAAATAAATACTGGTTAATGAAACTATACTTTAAATGTACAGTAATTCGTCCGCATTGTTTTCAGTGATCGGACGGATTGACCAGTCTACATACATCTAGAGATGAAGACGCATTAGTTTATAATTACAATTGATTAAATAAAATTAATTTGATTTAAATCAAATAAATCTCATTTACTTGACTTTAAAAAGTTGCACTTTGGTGGGAGCCTTACCTATTTGCATGTTATGTGTTCACACCAAGCGCCCCCATGATATCTTAGTGTTAGTTACACTTCCTCTTGAGTACACTTGACCTTTAGTCTATGTCAGAGGTCTCTAAACTTTTTGGCCAAATGGCAGGATTAGGAATTTGTCGCAGTCTCGAGGATGAAAAAAGAAAGAAACGAAGTAACAAAAAAACACAAAAAAACACACGAAAGAATTATAAATAAATAAACCTAGATAAGCATTAACACAAAATGGATGTTAGAGTAACAGTTAAAGAGGACCAAGGTGAATGAATACATATACTTCCATTTTAAAAGTTATATTTAGCTAATTATGACATTACACTACAATTGTAACCAAGAAAACTCACCAGGGCTAAATCAGAGCGCATGGGAACTTTGACATATTCGCTCAGTACAAAAGAGTAGTGAAAATGATCAAACTAAGGCTGGCAATATAGAATAGTTGTTACAGAGGACACTAAGCACAAGGTACATACATGAGAACGTAAGGAAATTTTAATATACGTAGTTACACAGGGATGAAGCAGGTGAACTAAGAATGGGGGAAGGTGATGACATTGTTCAATAAAAAAATATGGCGAGAGGACCCGCGTTACGATGCAGTTTCTCTAATTATTTCTGGTATATTCTTCTGCCCATTTGAAGTGCGTCGCTGTGAAATTTCTTTACGCGTACTTTTTGCGCCGATAGCAGCGGATCTGCTGGAAGCGGGCCACGGGCCGGGCTTCATTGGAAAGACCGCGCCCAGCCGCGGGTAGGTCGGAAGACTTCCGCGGGCCGGATCCAGCCCGCGGGCTGGGCTTTAGAGAACCCTGGTCTAAATCATAACCCGATGACGTGGTCCGGGTTCCGGAATTCGCTTGGCAGGTTTTGCCCTAAAAGATTAAGCGGGAATTAACACGCCCAACAAAATCTATATATATATATATATATATATATATATATATATATATATATATATATATATATATATATATATATATATATATATATATATATATATATATTTTTGCACGCAACGAAACTTGTGTAAATAAGATTGAATACAACGGTCATCCGCCGGCAGAAGCTGAGGGGAGTGACGTCACAGGACCTTCCCTTAAAGCGATGTTTCCATGACGACACGGTTGCACGGCAACGGCGTCTGGGATCTGTACTGGTTCGCTCTTCAACATGGTCTGACGTAAAAAAATAAAAAAAAATCCACATTTCGTTTTTTTTGTGTTTTTTTGTTTGTTTGACTCTGCATTGTTTGGATGCGCGCTTTATACTTGATTTCGTATAGGCGTTGGGACGCGACAGGCGGCCTGGAAGATGATTACTCTACACTGGCGTCGCAGTGCCCATTGCTGTGTTGGAGCTGGCCTCCTTTCGGTGCGCGGAACTGTTGTGGCACCAAAAGAAAGCACTGTCATCTGAGTGTAACGTGTAGTTTCTTTTTTAACTGATCACGACGCCCAATAATCACGCAGTGAAAGTACGGTATTTATTTAAGAAGCTAAGGAGCTTCTCGAAAAAAATGAGTTACTAGTGAATTGTAGTGTATTTTTACCCCGGGAACCCGAATACCCAAACCATTTGCTGCGCAAGTATTCTGAAACGCGAGAAAATGCAAAGAAAGCCGCTGTACGTGACGTCATCGACGGATCTTTTGGCTGCCCAAGGCTAGGGAGGCGGGGCTTCAGCCCTATTTTGAAATTGCTCTTATGGCTCTCCAGCGCGTCGCATTGAAATATAATTATGATATCTGTTATTCTAAAGGCCAAATGAACGCAATTCAAGCGTTTTTTTCTCAAATGTAGAAGTGCCCCATCTTCCCTTTAACGATGTTCATAAAATAAAGCGCGCACACACACACAACATCATGTAGCGAATGCTATCATCCCTCGTGCATGAATGTTACTCATACTTTTTGGTCTGAGTTTGTAATTTATCATTTGCCCCAGGGGGATGGGCCCCTCCCAAAGGTAGTGCTAGTTAAGGGGAACATGGTTGACAAAAATAGGTTTAATATCGTGGACCAATCAGGTTCGTATCAAATTTCAAGCTGATAATGAACAGATACTGTATAGAAAAGATTATTGACAATGAGCACTGAGAAAAACAAAAACAGATCTGAAGATAGGGAAACAAACAAAAGCTTGGGCACCACAACATTCTGGGGTGGAAGAAACAGACATTGACATAGCGAACCAAACAAGGTCGCCACTTTAAGCAGCTGTGCACTGATTTTGAACGTTGAAATAATTTGAATATTGCACTTTTTACATTATTTATCTTGTTACAAAGTACAGGAAACACATCTCCTTTCTTTGAATGTTGCGATTCCACCGCGTAATCGCGAGGCAAAAATTTGAATCTTTCCCAATCTGCAGCCGCGAGCGGCGGCCATGAGAACCACGCGGCGTTTGTAGAAAAAAAATAGCAAGTTGTGCAACTACCTGCTCAATAGAAGGTAATTTTTCTGTAAATATGGCCGTTCCAACATAAATATAAAGGCGGATGAATGCTTTGTTTATAGATACTAGAAATACGAAGTAGAAGGAAAGAAGAAATTCGAGAGCATACTCCGATAACGCACCGTGATCCAGCTCATTTTCCCTTTGGGTGATTGCTTTAGCCGATGATAGGCAACGCACAAAGGCGACTAGCGCCGTGACGATGCACTTTTTACCGCTGTCTGATTGGCTCCATCAGATGGTGTGATCTTTGCATCGCTTATCACCCAGGTGAAATATGCTGAGTCACTGAGCTGTGGGCGCATGCGCAGCGTCTTAAATACCGCACAGCAGAGCAACAGCGCATGTCAGGAGGCGTTACACGGCCCAGCAGACAAAGATGGCAGCGAGCAGAAAGGCGATGTTTGCAAAGGTCTATATTGTTGGCTGCAATCAGACCTAGTAAAAAACAAAAACAAAAAAAAAAACAACAGAGTATAGGTTTGAGGTGACGAAATCTCGTCACTTGTGATTCGTGATAATATTCTTCACGAGCAGAAGAATGTGCCTGAGTAGGAGGCGACTATATAATCCACCGCCCATTCCGGCGTTTGTTTTTCCAAGCGCAGTTTGTTATTTGTTTATTTACATTTATTTTGGACACGAATGCTTTTTCTGCACGTTTCCCCTCCATTTGTTTCGGCGAACCGCTCAAGACGGCGGGTGTATGCTCCGGCAAAGCAAAAATCGAGATTACAATGTTAGACAGGTTTCTTAGCCTCATACCTGCACGATGTTGAAAATGCGGAGGAAAGGAAAAACAAAGCACAAATCAATCATCAAACAAAGAACAACGATATTTTCATGCACAATATTCGGCATTGTCTTTGGGCTGAGACGTCTACCAGAAAGTTGCCATCTTGATGACTGGACATCGTACCTGGCAGAACCGCACACGACATAACAGCAAAGCCAACATGTCACACGTCAAAACAGCACGTAAGAAAAGCACAATGTCAGAACGGTATGCGTAAAAAGAAAAAAGAATGTACGCGAGAGGGTAGTGCTTAGACAGTGCTCCTCAAATGACTTATGAAGTCTCGGGCAAAGTATTCGATCAACGTCAGTATGTTCAAATTTACGAGCCACGATACTATTGACTGGAATTAAAGGGGAAACTCGAGTCACCAGAGTGCTTCGCATTAGTTTCCCTATTTGATATTAGAACTTTTAACATAGATTTTTGGTGCCGCGTAATTAAATGAAGCGCTTCGTGAAGGTTTGGAATGTTTGCAACCGACCGTAGAGCACTTAGTCTAAGCGCATCTTTGAACCTTTTTTTTATTCTTGTCGTTGTATTCAGTATAATCTTATAATTAACAAAAGAAATTCACATAATGATAGCCCTAAATGTAGAGGGTCCGATCCAGAAAGTTAAACTCGGCTTTTTAGCCCGCATGAATAAATTACGCCTCGCAGAAAGCTGAAAGTTCGCCACAATGTGACGCAAGAAATTTAAGCCAGAATGAAAAAGTTTGTGAGCGCTTAAGTGGATCAAAAGTTAAAAGAAAACAAGGACTGAACTCTTCGAGCAGACGTCGACCCCGGAGAAAAGTAAAAACAATCGCGTCTGCTTTGCGTCGCATTTCATAGAGGGTGCTAGGGTACCTCAATGTCCTTCTGCTTAGGGCGATGCCACCCTTTGTAGTTCCCGATGCCGACAGCACGCGCTCACGGGTAAAATACAAAGAAATCGACGAAACCCAAATGTCGCCATAGCACAGTCAGCGCCGCAAGCGCGTGCAGGAGACTCTCTTCACGCGCTCCTGAACAAAAAAGAAAAATAAACGTGGGGGACAAAATGGCCAGGTGTTTCCACCCTAAGCAAAGCGCACATGAAGGCACCCTAGATGGTGCCACCACTCCGTCAGTGTCAGAGCCACTGGTTTTGGCTTGGGTTTTGGCGGTAAAGCGGAATCGTTGTTCAATACTTTCTTGTGTTTTACTTACAGACTGTTTTTTTTATTTCCACGAAAAGAACAACAAAAAAGATGTTCACTGTGATACTTGGCTGCATTCGCTGAGATATAAGATTTCTCAAAATAATTAATCTGGCAGACGTCGTCTGCTTTGCTGGCTCTTCGGGAACCTGGGAAACGACCATCCCGGTGATCGCTTTTATCTTCCGCCGTGTTTTGCTGGGGTTTCGTGCCTCATGAGGGAACTAACTCAAAAGCAACGCACGGATGTCGTGCTGCGATACTCAGTGGACAAGAGCTCTAAGAAGGTTCGCTGCCGATTGCGATGCGAGCACCGTTGCAGGCCATCGTCGAATAGAACCATCTGGAAGTAGGTCCGGCGTTTTCGGGAGGTGGGCGCCGCCTCCCCGAAACGCCGCCGATATAGCTACAGGAAGCTACCGCGTTTAAGGTGTACTTCTCGGGTGTCCAGTGCGGGTCGTTGCTGCTCCAGGGACGACAGTTCTTTGAGTTGACCCTCCGTCAAGGTGAAACACTGCCTCGTCTGTGAAGAGAACAAAGTCCGAATTGCAAGAGTTGGACCCGATCCTCATAATCTCTTCGCGGCAGAAGTCCAGCATTCGCTCATAGTCCTAAGGCTTCAGCTCATGCAGAACGTGCACCTTGTATGCTCGCATGTTGTTATGGTGAAGGATCCGACTCACAGTACAGTCGGAGTCGCAAAACAAATGTGCCGCTCTTTTTGTCGATAGATGCGGTTCCGCTTCGAACGCTTCCAGAATCGCGTAGAAGAGATGTCATTTTTCCGGCGTGCTGGTGGAGACGTGCTTCTTGCTGGCGTTGCCTCCCAGATCCCCGAAACGCCGTACCCATTTCCAGGTGGTTCTCTTCGACGGAGGCCTGCAACTGTGTTCGCGTCGGTATTGACTGCGAACTGATATGCTTGTTAAATGGCATTCATTCGTCTACTTGGACAAATAAATGCATGAAGAGAATAGTTACAGAGTTACAGAACGCATGGTGTGACAGTTGTTGCCCATGGTTGCTGCTTCAACTTCAGTTACGCTAAACACCACAATTCCTCCCCAACAAATTTAAAGGTACCGTCTGCGAGGAGGGCGCCGCAGTCGTTGGGGACGACTAGCATTTGCCGTATTTTCTTGATGTTTATCCCTCACAGCGCAACTGCCATGGCCTACCGCTGGTGTGCCACTTGTGCTGCTAACTTGTTTTGGAGTTTGCAGATGCGTCATCTCTGGCGTGTAATCTGTCGCGTTTACAATTGGGCTTGGGCAAGCATCTTTTTCGTCCTCCGGCTCTGGTTGGCTTTGGTGGATGTAGTGACTACGTAGCTGTTAAATGTGACTATTCCAAGTGGCTTCTCTGAGTTTCACTTGGTATGAGGGAGAGCCAGTTGTCCTCACAACTGTTCAAGGCACCCACTTGCTCTGGCTCCGGTAATCTCGCACTAATGCAGGGTCTCCTTTCGAAAACAAGCGCAGTCATCTGTTCTGAACAGGATATATTGTTTTGTCTTCAGTTCAGATCTGGTCACAGAAGTGTCAGTTGAGCTCGCAGTTCACGACCGAAAAAGAGTTTGGCAGGTGCCTCAACAGTTGTACAATGTGGTGTAGTGCGATATGCCAACAGGACGTTTGCCAGCTTTTTGTTCGTTGGGCCTTCCCCTTCATGCCGTGCTTGAGGGATATGTCGCAGGATGGTATGGTGCACTGATTGTGTGTCGCACGCCATTCTCCTTGAGAACAGTCTGAAATTCTCCTGCCACAAATTGGGGACCATTATCAGTGACAACACGTCCAGGAAGTCCGTTCCGTGCCAACATGTCGCGAAGGGTGAGGACAGTGTGTACTGCAGTTGTAGAGCTCTTGACGTAGACTTCTGGCCATTTCGAGAATGAATCAACTGCAATGAGGAACAGCTTGCCGAGGAACGGTCTTGGGAAGTCCAAGCAGACACGACGCCATGGTCCGCTGGGAATCTCTCAAGGATTGAGTGGTGCTTTTGGAAGCATGTTGTTTTGTCGGGAGAATCCGCTGCGCTTTTTGTCGATAGCCTCGATGTCAGCATCGATGGAACGCCACCACACAGAGCAAGGTCCAAGCGCATTCATCTTCACAATGCCTTGATGTCCTGTGTGCATGTCCTGCAGGATGGGTTCCCGTCGCTTAGCTGGAATAACTGTCCTGATCCCCCACACGATTATTTACTGATGTACAGAGAGTTCGTCCTTTCGTCGGTAGACGGGCAGGATTTCGCCATCTTGATCACAAGTGTTCCAGCCGTTCAGGACGTAGAAATGCACTCTTGACAGGATGCGGTCGCGTTGACTCGCTTGTCTCCCTTGTTGTGCAGTCACAGGAAGGGTTTACACTTGAGTCATATGGACGAGTTCTGCTTCGTCCGGCTTGTCCTCTGGCGTATCAAATAGGGTAAACGTGACATGGAGTCTGCATTGGCATTGTTTTCAGACCTTCGGTATTTGATCTCGTAGTCTAACCCAGCCAGAAACACTGCGTATCTCTGGATACGCGCCGCCTGCATTGGAGGTATGCGGTTGCTTGGGCTATAGATGTGTGTGAGTGGTTGATGATCCGTGATCAGCTTAAAGTGCCTTCCGTAGAGGTATGCATGGAATTTCTTGATTCCCCAGACGATGGCTAGAGCCTTTTTGTCTATTTGCAAATAGTTATTCTCCTATCTCTTCAGTGTACGTGAAGCAACTGCGATGGGTATTTCGCTTCCATCTGGCATCACATGTGAGAGAATAGCTCCCAGTCCATGGGGTCCTGCATCACAGGCAAGACGCACCTACAACCTAGGGTCATCGTCGAGAAGCACGGTGTCTGATGCTGTGATTTTCTTGGCTTGAATAAATGCCAGCTCACACTCTTTGGTCCACTTCCAAATCGACGACGTTTTTAGGAGCACATGTTGTGGTCGTAGGAGGTTAGCACAGTCGGGAATGAACTTTCATAGTAGTTGATAAGTCCGAGGAACAACCTCAGTTCAGCTGTGGACTTGGGCGTTGGAGCTTTCACTGCAGCCCTGATTTTGACCGGAGTCTTATGCAAACCCGTTCCGTGAAGTGTGCAGCCGCAGTAAGTCACAGAGTCCTGGAAAAAGGAGCACTTCTGCAGGTTGGCATTAAGTCCTTACTTGTGTAGTCGATTCAGCACTTCGGTGAGTTTTTGCAGGTGTGAGTCCTCCGACTCGCCAGTAACCAAGATGTCATCCTCTGTCGCATGACACATTGCAACTCCTTGGGGGATCTGGTCAATCATTTGCTGCCAGACAGCCGCAGCAGGTGATATTCCACAAATTATCCTGTTGTATTGCTACAGTCCTTTTTCAGTGTTGATAGTTAGGAGTGGCTTCGATTCCTCGTCTACTTCCATCTGGAGGTAGGCTTGTCAGAAAGTAATCTTGGGAAATATTTTTCCACCGGACAACCCTGCGAAGATGTCCTCAATGCGGGGTAGTGGATACTGGTCTGCTACAAAGTGGGGATTGATCGTGCTTTGAAGTCGCCTCAAATGTGGACAGTTCCACTTAGCTTCACCACTGGCACAATGGGCGTAGCCCAATCACCGTGGTTGACCTTTGTCAAGCTGCGTACCGACTCCAGGCGGTCTCGCTCAATGGTCACTTTTCCCTTCAAGGCATATGGGACTCGACAAGGGCGACTGAACTTGGAATGAGCATCGCTTTTCAAGTGCAACTTCAGTTTGAAGTCTTCGAGCTTCCCCATGCTGTCATCAAGATGTTCTTGAACTCTGCGAGTGTCTTTTTCAGCTGGTCCTGCCTTAAGCCCAGGTTGGTTTTCACCTTCAGCACATCACAAAGCTGAAGAAGGCTGAAATGGGTGATCCAGTCTCTCTCGAAGAGGGGGTCCTGGTGTGTCCACCACGTACAGCTGCTGGCCAGTCGAGTTCCCAAATGTCACTTTGGCTGTAGCCACGCCTTTTGGACTGGAGGTTTCGCTTGTTAGAGTGTTGAGACTCACGGGCGTTCACTGCAATGGCATGTGAGAGAGATGTTTCTTGTAGAGAGTTTTTGGCAGGAACGAGTACTTGGAGCCCGTGTCCATCTACATTTCCAAGATCTGCCCCTTCAATTTTCGGTTTCAGCCAGATAGGGTTACTTCTGTTCCCACCGTCGACGTGTGCCAACACTTCGAACTCCGTTTCTTCTTCGTCTTGTACGGTGTGATAATGGCCTTTTGAAGGTCGTCGACTTGCTTTCTTTGAAGCCGACCTTGGCCTGCACGAAGTCTGGGCGGGGTCGCTTGCCTTGCTCTTGCATGCTGGACTGATGTGACCCACTTTGTTGCATTTGTGGCAAACAGCTTCCAGAAATCTGCACTTCGCTGGAACGTGGCCTTTCTGATTGCATCTGAAGCAATTTCGGCTTTCTTTGTTCATGTGTGCCACTATAGCCGCGGGAGGTTCTTCCCTGTTTTTCAACTCCGCGATGTCCTTGGCCGCAAGCTCGTGAGCAACGGCCTCGTCGAGTGCGTGTTTCAAGGTGAGCTTCTTCATCGTCAGTTGACGTTGCTGAGCCTGGGCGCAGCGAAGACCGCACACGAACTTGTCTCGCCAGGCTTAATCCAGGAAAGATCCGAAGTTGCAGTTTTGAGAGAGACGCCGGAGTTCAGCCATTTACTCATTGGCAGTTTCTCCCTCCTTTTGCATTTTCTTTAAGAACCGATGATGTTTTGACATCGCAAGAGGAGCAGGCGAGAAGTAGTCGCTCAGGTGCTTCTTGATCACTTCATAAGTTTTCTCGGGCGGTTTGCCCGGCGTCGTTCGTTTCCTCAGTATTGAGTAGGTTTTGGCTGCCATGCTTGTTATGATGGCTGAGACTTTCTTTTCATCCGGTAGACAATTTAGCACGAAGTACTCATTTGCCCGTTCGATGTACGAGGTCCAATCCTCCGGTGATTCATCAAAACTGTCGAGCTTACCGATGAGTGCCGCCGGTACCGGTGCTGCCATCGTGGTTTTGGCGCGGAATCTTGACGTCCGCTCTGCCTTTTTTACGGGTGCTCTTCTTCGCCGTTTCCGCCGACTGTTCAAAAGGAGAAATGTCACCTGGGGGGGAGCACGTACTCAGCCGGTCCTCAACGTAATTTGTTATGATTGTCAAATGGAATTTATTCTACTTGGAGAAACAAAGGCATGAAGAGGGCAGTTACAGAAAGCATGGTGTGACGGTTACAGTAGGGCGGCCATGTTTTTTGTTATGTTGTTTTGCCCCTTGGTTGTTGCTTCAAACTTCAAGTTAGGCTAAACACGAACTTTCTTGAAGCTTTTGTCCTCTGAGTACCGCAGCACCCGTGCGTAGCTTTAAAGTTACTTGCCTCATGAGGCACGGAAAGTACAGCGAAACAAGACGGAAAATAAAGTGTTCACCTGGAGGGTTAGTGCCCGGGTTCCCGAACAGCAAGCAAAGTAGACGACGTCTACTATGCTATATTTCACCTTATGATGTACCGCAGGAAAGGCTACAACCGCAAGCCCCTTGCTCTAGGGCACATCTTGGCGGCACAAGCTCTCGTGCATTAATGGCAGCTGCCAACGCTACGAGCTCGTGCTTCTAGGCTTCGCTGCAGTACAACATAAAATGTAACGCAGTATAGAATAAGTATTTTTTGGAATGTTATATCTGAGCAAATGCACCAAAGTATCACACCGTACATTTTACTTTCTTTGTTTCCGTTGAAATAGAAAGCAATCTGTAAGTAAAACAAAAGAAAGCATTGAAGAACGATTTCATTTGGCCGCCAAAACCCAGTGGCTCTGATACTGACGGAGTGATGGCGCCATCTATGCGGTGCCACGCAAAGCAGACGCGATTGTTGCACTTTTCTCCGGGGTCGTCGTCTGTTCGTACTTTGTAGAAATCAGTTCTTATTTTTCATTAACTTCTGATTCATGTACGTTCATGCTCTCAATCTTTCTGATTCTGGTTTAAATTGCTTGCGTCACATTCTGGCGAATTTACAGCTTTTTGCGAAGTGTAGTTTATTTATAAGGGCTAAACGTCTGGAGTTACCTTTCTCAATCAGACCCTGTAGATTGCAACATACAACGAAAAGAGAGCATCTAGGGTTAACGTTGCTAAAAAATATTCTACCTTTAAAAATTTTCTTCCGCCCAGAATAAATATAGAAATGCTTGTTCAAACAATCTTTAGAAAATAAGAAGGATACGTTCCACTAACGAACAGTAAGTGCACCGCGAAAAAGATCGGTTTCGGAAATCTCATATGTATCATGTCCGGGAACCAAGGCTGGCTTACTAGAACAGCGTCTCAGCTGAGACTGCACGAAGAAAGCACTGTTATAGCGAGCGTACGAGCTCAGCCCGACTCAAACCGCGTCTCAAGACGTTCTCGCGCCCCAGCCTTTGCAGCGCTTTCTTTCACGCAGTCTCAGCTGAGACGCTGTTCTAGCAAGCCGGCCCGGATGCAGACTATAATGCAGGACTTTCACTCACTCGGCCCGCTGGCCGCATGCGGCCCGCAGGCAACCGGCTACGATTCCCTGTTCCCATGTCTCGTGCGCTAGAAATGGCATACGCCATAGTGATCTCATCTCGTCGATTACTTTTCGCTCGAAAAGTATAGCCCTGTTGTTTTAACGTATTCACATGGTTTATACTTCTGTGCTCATTAGTCTTTGTTTCGCTTTATATCTTCCTTCCCCGCTTTTTGCAGTGTACAACAATTCCGCTGGTAGGCTGGAAGCGCAATTTATTCGTTGAAGGATGCATCACGGCTGCGCGAACTCTGCATCAGCAGGAGCAACTGCCAAAGATAAAGCTACGAGCTCAGGGTTCTTGCCTTCAAAAATATATAACCATTAAAAGACAAGTATTTGATGGAGTGTTGTAGTAAAGATGGCCAGGAAAGCAACAACTGTAATATTAACGGATTGCTTTTAGTTAGTTTTTTGGTTAATTCCTGGGTGAATGGAGCAACGGGAACGACAGTGTAGATGTTCTATTAAAAATACCAGCACGTTGGCAGGCCGGTGTCATTTTTATTCTTATCACATCAGGTCAGGGCCCCAAAGTAGTCTTATAAACAAATCAAATCTAAAGATGTCACTGGCAAGACTGAGCAGTACTGGCGAAGCGACGTGAACTAACGAGGCGCATATATTTTATGTCGCACAACTGACTCCATGAATTGTAGCTCCGGATGTTGATGGGCCGCATCGACGGACGGTTACTATATTTCGTCTCACCCTAGCATGGACTAACCGCGAAGGCTGCGCTAGCGCGAGCGGCCAGCCTTGACTGCCTTGACTAGAGCACTTGCTGCACGAGCGCTCGTGCAGCCGCCGCGGCTTCATTCAAAGCGACTAGCTCGCGCTTTTAGCACGCGCGGCTAACAATAGTCCATACTAAGGTGAGACGAAGTATAGTGAGCTAACTACAAACGTAGCGAGATCAACACGAATCATAATGTGGATCAATGTTTCAATATAGGCGTCGGATGGGAGGGCGTTTCATTCTTTGAGAAGGCGTGCAGTGGCAGTTTTGAAGTTGCGCGCGCGCTCTGAGGTTCTTTATAATTCATATGTTAACGTTGATGAGTTTTTGCTTACAGAGCTATATGGTGACGATGTAGAACACACCCTCTTATACGTATTTGAAAAAGTGCCGAATATGGTCAGCATCGGCGCAGCGGAAATATATCCTTAATGGACCTATTGCTCAATTACCCAAGTGTTAAGGAGAATGTTGGAATGTAAGTACGCGCGCCACACTCGCTCTCCTTCCCCTTATAAAACATTCGAACTAAATAACCAAAACAAAAAGTTGACGAACATGCATGCGGCACGATCTGTCTCCTGAACTGGCGCCTGGCTCATACCTGCCTCCTATGACTGTACATTTATGGCGGTGTCACGCGCGCGCGCGACACGGTTATGATAAACCATATGATAAACTTTATCTTATAGACCTTTTCTGTTTCCTGGCGTTCTCAGTCACGTGGGTTCCGTATCTGGTATGCGGGACGAAAAAATAATAAAACATTTTAGTCTGAAATATAGACTGACGGAAAAAAATTTAAACTCTAACCAAGTTTGAATAAAAACAAGATACCCTACGTTTCGGTGCCAGCACGGTCCCTTGGTCACGGGTGACTATGGGTTGGGTGAATGTTTCGTCGTCTTCATCTATATTATCTTAATAAACTTCATCTTCATCTTCATCAAGAATATCCAGTGCTGGAACCCGGTTCGAAAGGCTGCTGCCGTGTTTTCCCGTAAAGCGACGAAGCCCTAACCGTATATGCTTGGGAGAGTGCCCGATGATCTGTTAACGCTTTCTTTTGCCGTTTGGATATACCAGAATTCCAGGTGCAGACGTCTACGCCTGTGTTTTCTCGTGGCCAGAATCTCGCTCTTGTCGAAGGACACGCTGTGACCCAGTTTTTCGGCGTGTTCAACGAGGGCACCGGCGCGTTCAGCGAGGGTACGATGGGCCTTCCGGTACGAACTGCGAATATGCGAGTCTTCTCTGGTGGCGCATGCGCAGTTCGTACCGGAGGGTCTATCGTACCGTATCGGATGTGCAAAGACGAAACAATTCCCTAAAACTCCCTCATATCCCTTTCCCCCAGGTACGGTACCCTCAATGGTTAAGAATTTGAGAATGGTATACCGACATACTTCTCCGTCTTCCGCAGCTTACAAAAAAAAAAAAGCGATTTATGGTTGCCAGAGGTTTTTTAGGCATAAATAGACTTGTTTCGTTATTTACTCCTGGCACAAGTAATTGCGTCTATCCGATTAATAAATGAGACGTAACATTTAAAATCATCTAATACAACGCAATAAGAAATACTGAATTAGTTTGCTTTGAATATAGGCAACAATATATTGCTGACTGCACTAAAACCTTCTTTTCTGCAGCAGCTTTATGCTCCGGCCGTTAGTTGTCGCGAAGAGATTGATAATAAATGTTGTACGGAAATTTGGAAGTTTTAATATTGACTGCAGTTGCTTCATAACAAAAATTGAAAGAGAAGAAGAGTAGAAAAAACACACACGCAGAATATACATATATTTTTTTTATTACAGAAGCGAGGTACGAACAGACTCACTTAATAGGCGCCGATTCACTGAAGAGAACTCTATAATTGCTGCCGGACAGGCCCGGCCAACATGCATGCACATTCACTTTTGCAGAACGAGCACACTTAAACATTATATAGTATATACGATTGTAGTATCCTTTAATAAGTATCAAAACATGTTCAGCGTTCGTAAATGCTTTCTATGCATTGGCGAGGGTCCCAACAGTTTGGCCTAAACAGAAACCTGCCGTCTTGCACTTGAAGCCAAATCTGCATCCTGCGCATTTCATGCTCAGAATGTTCAGGAATTAGAATCAGGAAGAATCTGTTGTACATCCTGATAAGGACCACCGCACCATCGCACTTCCATTTCAGATAATCACGTGGGTTATGTCCAGATAAAATACTATTAGTAGAGGCCAGTTCAAGTATTAAATTATGGAATAAAGTATTATATTTCCTTTTTTTTTTCGGTATGTGGTGAAAGCTCCAGTTCTGGGTCGTTGTATGGTGGGAGATTCTCCACTAAAGTTTCGCTTAGCAAGCAGCACTACCGGGAGTGTTCTTGGAACAGGAAACGATATAGAAATTTGACATTTCCAGGTGTAAACTATGCCGGTTTTAGTGCGTCACCACCGTGAGCTCTGTTCGAGGTAATTTGACGCCATTCTCGGCAACTTAACAAAGTAGCCCAATTTTGAATGACACCGTACTTTTGTCATGAGGCGCTGCTAGCTGGAGTTTCGCTTCATAACAGGAACGTGTGAGTATCGGTACTAGTGGCTATTCGTGATTACAGTAAATTTCGCATCATTTGGCGGCCAACATAAAAGGATGTGGAATCAGGTTGAAAAGCTTCAGCTTAGTCGTCAACCCAGATTCCAAGAAAACGTTATTTGGCGCAAGCTATATTTCTGCAAACGGGTTGACTGTTACTGCACCTACGGTGTCTGTTTTTGCTGATTTGACGAAAACAGAATTATTAAAAACGCCATGACTGTTTCTTTGGCGCTGAAGAGCAGTAGCTCCTCCTTTCTATATGCAATGAAACTCGATAGGTCTACTAAAAACTATGTCGTCTACATAGAAGCATTATAGACCCGACCCTCGAAACGAAAGTAGTCGAATGGTGAAACACAAATTATGGTGCGTTTAAGAATTAACGACTTTGAAAACAAACCGAACAGCGATTGAATTAAAAAGAAACAAAGCTTTGATGGCGTATTTTCAAAAAAACCCTACACAAAAACCTCATAAAATTTTTGCGCATGCGCCAGTTCGAGCGGCAGAAGCAAATCGTTAATGGCGACTACACCCAGCACCCGCGCACTTTTCCTATCGACGCTCGCGCCACTATCTTGCGCGCTTTAAAATCAATAACACTAAACGGGCATCGCCATCGTTGAGTTTTTAGTTTGTTTTTGCTTTCCTCGGTTCCCTCTGTTTCCTAAATGTATGTTTCTGCTCCAGTTGTGTCGTAAATATCAGACCCCCGACGCGCTGACCCAGCCATCCCTGAACTGCGAGGCGGTGGCGAGACCATTACGGAGCCGAGAATTCCCTAGTGGCCATCTCCCGCACTTTCGCTGGCGCGCACTTTATAACAGGATGAGGAGCTGAGGAGCAAGTTTGGGAGGGGGCGGTTATCATTCGCATTGCAATCAACTTTAGTCAACGTTTAGGCGAGTTTTATTTATAATCCATTAGTTATTATCCAATGGAGGTAGTAATTCAGCCTCATCTTATTTCGCAAGAGTGTATTCATCTTAAGTTAGGCACAGGATAAAATCAATTTTTTTTTGTTTTACAAAAAGGCAAGAAAAAAATGTTTTAGGAGCATTTTTTGAATGAAAGAAAACGCAAATGGCAAAACTTGGGGGATTTTCTTGTTTCTAAATTACTGTCCATTGAAGCGGCCGAGGCGAAAACTGACGTTTCTCCCACCTGTCGGCAGTGGCATGTTTGACCGTTCGCTCTTTTGTCACTTCTTAAATTACTGTTCCAGGACTCTTTTGTGACACTTATGACACTCTCGAAATAAGTTTAATTATTCGTAAAGAATTAAAAAAAATGCTTTGGAATAAAAAAAAAACAAAAAAACTGGCGAACATTGCTCTTTTGATAATTTTTTGGCGAAGTTTGGAAAGCTATTTTTCTGTTTAAATGGTCAGCGAGCGCCATTCCCGACAGTTCATTACCATTTAACACTATATTTTTGGTCGACGTGCCTTTTCGACCACGGCCCAGGACATCGTTTGTCAGTTTCCAGATGGCGTCAGGTTTTTAGGGGCGAAGCTCCTTAAGGTGTATCCACACGACGGACCAAATTGCTGGTTTGGTCCACGGGCCGCGCATCACGTGTTCTTACGTCACCGGTTTTTGAGGTCCGCCGGCGGTCCGCGGCCCGCGCTTCTGAGAAATGCCAAGCGACTTTTCTCGCCCGGATTTTGGCGGCGGACCGCGGCGTTTTTAGTATAATTGAAGCGCTAAGTCTGGCAACAAGCTGGCTGTTGACCGCCAACTGTTGAAGACGAAGAAGACAAACCTTTTGTTGTGCGACGAAAAGAGTTGACTATGCAGACCAAGATCTTTCCTGCACATCCAGGGCTTCATCCAGCATGCCCTTTCCGGTTCACTTAAGTCCTCCTCGTCCTCAATAGTCAACGCCGGGGCCACCGCGGCCAAACGTCTCTTTCGTTCAGCCTCCATCTTGGCTTCTTACAAATAGCCTCAAAGCAGCTCGCTGCATGCGTTTGGTGGAGCTGCGAGGTCGAGGGTTAGACCGGCCCGTTCGCTCTGTCGTCTGCTATTTTGGTCCGCCGTGTGGATGCTCATTGCAACCGGACGGCCCGCGGACCGCGCATCACGTGATCAATCGGTCCGCGGCCCGGTCCGTCGTGTGGATACACCTTTAGGGGCTAGCCATGCCCGTGTGTCCGTCCGCCGTAGCCCGGCGTCGGGTGCTCGTGCTTCTGCTCGTGAGATCACGTGCTCACGAGCACGTGAGCACATGCTCACGTGCTCGTGCAGGGTAAAAAGAAAATTGGAAAAAAAAGATGAAAACAAATTATGAAAAAAGAAAAAGAAGAAAAAAAAGAGTAGGGGGTTTTGAGATGCCATCCCATCTGTCTGCTTAAAGAAAGAAAAAGAAGAAAACCACACATTCTCCTACTGCCATGAATGAAAAGGACCGAAAAGCTCGGCATGCAGCGCCTCAGCGTCTACGTAGACAGCAAGCTGCTCCGAAGACCAGGGCGCGAGAAGCTGCTGCACAGCGTCAAAAGCGCCAAGCGGACCCGGAGTTGAGAGCTCGAGAAGCGGCGGCAAAGCGTCAACGCCGACAGCAAGCAGCAATACCTATGACCAAAATCAGTATCATCAGCGTCACCCGAGCTTCGCCCCAATCAACACCCTTCACCACGTGGAGATGCGGTCATTTTTTCGTGTGATTTCAGAAAAGTGTTGCTGATAATGTGGTTTGTGTGTTATGTTGTTTTCGCTTAGTGTTTTTTTTAAATATATAAATGCATCCCTTGTGGTACAGAATCAATGATACAGTGGTAATGGGCCACCTTGAAAACTATGACGTAGTTACGAGCCTAAATTCTGGTCGTTTTTACGAACACCTTCATTTGATCATGTTCTTCGTTCGGCAAGGTTCGGTGGAAGGTTCGGTGGCGAAACGACTGAAATGATGCCGGGGAAGGATTACTGATGTCTACGGCCGTACTGGACGTGTCCGCTGATACTAGTTTCCATAAAAATAAACTAATGAAGAGACTAATGCTCGGAGCCACAGTGAAAAAGCAGGTCAAAGACCTGATTAACAATGTGCCCAATCGCAGGTTTAGTGCTTACTGTTTGGTAGTCGAGGAAACCAACGTTCTTTCAAAATTTACAACCAGGAAACCCCCGTGTAATGATGCATAGAATGCAAAAAGAAGCCATGGCGACCACATATAAGCCACGGCAGCGGAGGAAGAAGAAAACGTCAAGAGGGCTCGAGCACTTCTGCTCGGGTGATCGGCAAGAGCAGCCACGTCATACTTCGACAGTCCATAGAACCGACCTGTAAATAATGTAAAAAAATAGTTAGTATATAACGCAACGCACTACTCGTTACAAGTGGTGAACCGGACGAGGAAAATTGCAATAAACCAGACGCACCGAGATGGCACCAAATGTCCCTGCTTCTGTCGATCCACCGCAGGTAGCAGTCCTCGTAATCCGACTGCCACCATTCTGGCCGGCAGATTCACAATTATAGTTTGCTCAGGTGGAATCGCAGTTCGTACTAAGGCGAATCACCGACCGGAACACAAAATTTCATCACGTGGTGAGCGCGCTATCATCCACTGATGCAACTGAGGTCCGCAATATCATCATCGCGCCTCCTCCAGTGACCCCTTACGATGTCCTTAAGGACGAACTTGTCCCTCGTGCAGGCCTCTCAAAACACCGAAGACTTCAGCGGCTGCTTACTGCCGAGGAGTTAGAAGGTAAAACACCATCACAACTTTTTCCGCCGGATGAAACAGCTGCTTGCTAAAGCAAGACCCGCACTATTCCGTCATCTATTCCTCCAACGTCTTCCAAATGATGCCCGCATGATGTTGGCATCAGCTGACGGCGCTACCGTAGAAGACTTGGCAAAGTTGGCCAATCAAATTATCGACATTTCAAACCCTTTAGGTGTCAACCAAGTAACACAACCAGATAAAATCCCTGCCGATTTTTGCACCAGCGTTCAACGTCGCGTAGACGAGCTCAGAGAGATAGTCTTCGCCCTTCGATCTTCGCGTTAACCTCTCTAACGGACAAGTCGCTACCCGACTCGTCCATTTAGTCAGTCTGATAGCCCTTCCACACGACAGTGATGATATCATCGCACCTTTAGCTCTGACGCACGCAAATACACCTGCCAGAAGAAGGCAAACAATCCAGCCGACTACTAGGGACGGTTAGTGATGTTGGCCAGTTACACAATCGTCCATGCCTGTTCTTCCTTACCAATAAACACTCAAAAAACACGTATCTGGTCGACACTGGTGCTAAAGTTTCGGTGGTACCACTGTCCCCGCAAGACCGTGGTAACCGACAACCTTCGAAGCTAAAGGCCGCAAACGGCACCACCATCTCTACATATCGGCTGCGAACTATCACAATCAACCTCGGGTCGCGTCGCATATTCCGTTGGGCATTCATCGTTACAGATACGCAATACCCTATTCTCGGAGCAGACGTTTTGCAGGTATTCAACCTTCTAGTCTATGTGCACGGCCGCCGTCTTATTGATGGCACAATTCGCATCTGGCAGTATCTGGAGTCCGGACGAAACTGCAGTTGATAAGACTTGCTCCTCTCCTCTCCGTTTCCGACTCTTCATAGGCCAAAGTGTCTCTAAGAATATCCATCCCTAGTTCGTCCCTGTACATTTACCACCCACGTGCAGCATAACATCCAGC
>JAZHYW010045046.1:0-14620 GCA_037355805.1 Ixodes ricinus | reverse complement strand
TGGTTTGTAAGAACATGCTATGACTTCCCGACAAATATGTTGATTTACCTTTTTTCCTGAAAATCTCGCCGCTATAGCCGTTAAGCGCCAAGACACTTGTTAGGCCTGAATAGAACATTTCGGGAGAACATACAAGACTCCCTGTAGACGCCTTGCGTCCGACATTATACTGGCCTAGACGTTTTGTGGCCTATGAAAACCCTCGTCTAATATTTTCTTTCATTTTTCTTGGCTACAAGACGTGCTATGAGGAGTTTCGTAGACATGTTACAAATGACATTATTTATCTATCATTTCGGAAATGGAGCATGTTGTTACACTGTTTTCACTCAAGTACCTTGGTTTCAAAGCAAACCGGAAGCCGCACCGCTCACGACGACATGTTCCCAGAAAACGCTTTCGTGGAGTCACGAGCCGCCATGACTTCCGAAGCAGAAATTACCATGTCTTCTCGATTGCAGCAAGTAAAGGCGATGGCTGAAACAGGCTGAACCAATTCAAATTTGCAATCAGACCCAACATCATTACCTGCTGCAACCGATCTTTTCTTAGGCGTACCGGGAATTTGGGCCGAAAGCACGGTGGCGACTTCGTCGAAGGAAAGATAACTAGGCGTATTCGCTGTCCTTAAAGCCTTGCGGAGATTTCTACGTTCCGTGCCGATCGCCTTTTGAAAAGATTCACATCGCAGACAAGCTTTTATTTAACTGCTCATTCTCTCGCGTCATGGTTTTGTGGGGTCTCGGGTCGCGGTACTTCAGCGGGGGTCCGGTGTCGCAGGAGGGTCCCTTCTCCCTCGTCTTCGTGGTCGGGTGGCATGCGGTGGGCCCGTCAATGGCGGGCAAAGCCGGCACCCAGGGAGGTAGCCTACGTACTATGTCTCCGTGAGTCCGCGCCAGCAAGGTCTTGTCACGCTTGTGAGTTCGCAAAAAGAAAACCTAGCACCGGCCGCTTGTCCTTGTTGTCACATCAGGCGTCTTGTTCGCAGCGCCCTCCTTGACCAAGTGACCTTCCCTTTGGGAGACATTTAGGGATGCGTCAGCCCTGTCGCGGGAACTAGGGTACGTGACGTAAGTCCGGCGCGAGAGGCGCACGCCGGGGGAGGGCGAAAACATGAGGCGATGGGGAACGCTGGAAAAGGTTCCGACGGCCTTCCATATTTTAAAGGTGGTTGGCGGCAATTCACCTTCAGGATAACTGGCAAAGATACTCTTTCGGGTGCCAAGTAATTTGCAGGGGACCGCTAAGAGTATCGGTTAAGTGGTCACGCTAGCCGACACCACGATGCTGAAGAAACGCCGTGCTGTGCCTTTTTCTGATCTGCGATTTTCGGGTGGAACACCTGCCGCAACGACTCCAAATACCATCTGACATTTCTCAAGGCCTGTGAGCTAATCGTACGAGCGGAGATTGCCAAGTACCATCAGCTTCAAATAATAAACCCTCCTTAGACGCCAACAAGGCAGAGATATCACTCCGGGGACATTGCCCTACCGAAAAGACCATCAGGAAAATCCTGATGGTCTGATGGTCTGATGGAGTCGTATTTTGGGACGTCTGATGGTCTGATGGTTTGATGGTCTGTTGGTCTGATGGTTTGATGGTCTGATGGTTTGATGGTCTGATGGTTTGATGGTCGAATGACCTGTCGTATTTTGGGACGTCTATCTTTTTATGGTTTGATTATGGTGGTTTCATGGCTAATTTGAAACAGTTCGAGTTGGCCACCACTTAAACAAATGGTTGAGTGCAAAGCACGACAATATGTGAATGCATAATGTGGAAACTTAATTACGCTATGTCTGGATCATGACGAGGTGCATATCCCACTTAGAATTTAATTATATTGTCCACCGCACACTGGTAATCGCCAGCCTGACATTTGAGTACGGCAAATGCAGCTACTAATAAGAATAAAGTCAAACAAGCTGCGTTGCTTTGATATTTTTATTATGAAGTTATGAAATCATACATTGTTTCGCTGGGAGGAATGGCAAGGTGGTACAGAAAAACCAGAAACATTTGAGGAAGTACTATCGTGACCAATATTAGTTGAAACGCCATGACGCATGGCGTGTGGTACTATCAGAGCCACCTGTCAGATTTTTCAGCGAACCTCTGTGTTTGCTGAGGCTTAGGCAGGTTGCTTCTTGCACTCATTGCGCCACTATGAGCTGGAAATTGACACGGAACGGCATAGTGGTGCAACGAGCACAAGAAGCGACTTGTCTCTACCTCAGCGCATACCGAGGTTTGCTGAACAATCTGAGAGACAACTCTCATATTATCGCGTGCCACGCGTAGTGGCATTTCAGCTCGTATTGGCTGCGATAGTACATTTGTTCCATTTCAATAGCATTTGCAATATATAAATTAAGCTAAATTAATATAAAGAAAAGGGTAAAAAGGCTACAACATGGGGTGCAAGCGATGGCAGACCTGCAACAGCATGGGCAGTCCGTGGTGGGACCGCGCATCGGGGGAGGACAGGCAGCAAAGGGATGAGCCTGGACATATCAAGGGCAATTCAGTGATCAGCGATGAGACCAAACACAGGACGACCATTGACATACGTCAACAGCAGAGTGGGCCTAGAGACGACTAAGGGACAGTAAGAGTGACATGCTTCATTGTAATTGTGTGACCATGCAACTTTTTGGAGAGTGAGCGAGCACGCGCCTGATGGGATGGCAGTAGCGACCAAGCAACCCACAGCCTTTTTCAAGTGGTCAGCTGATCAACACACTACTTTAAAGTTGGTTGCATAAACATTTAGAGATATATTAACCTCTAAATAATTGATCTATACCATCATTTAAAAAAATTGCTTGTAAACTTGAGACCCAAAATAGTATGTTAATTAAGGAAGTTGTAGTATAGACGCACATACCTTTTTAGCGATTTCTCCTGAGATCGGACAGCTTTTCCGACAGGTACCGCCGTATCTTCTGGTGCTGGGCTGCCCTTTCAGCCTGGCGGTACCCCTTCTCCCTCAGGTGTAGCCAAAAGCAGCCTGGAATATTGAAAATCCAGGGTAATTTTTTGCAGTGCTCAGACTTAAAACAATATAGAACATCATACATACAGGCTGGAGGGTCATAGTTTAAGAAGACCAAGTGTAAATTAGTCTCAATGGAAGCAGTTAAGTGGCAGCTGGCACCTAACAAACCTTCAAAGTTTCTTAGAATTTACACAGTTCAGAGATTACCATAAAAACAAAAGTACCGCAGTATCCTGATTCATGTTCCACTCCCAATAGACAGCCCACCCTGGCTTTTGTTAGATTCTTTTAAGCACAAAACAGGTAGCCCATGTCTATAAATCTCACTGCTAGGCCAGTGACTTTGTAAGAAATATGACCTACAACTGTAGATAAGTAGACAATGAACATTGGAAACTGCTTATATTTGGTTGTCATCCCTCGCTGTGGTAACAGCTTAGACAGGCCACAGAATTTAAAAATAGCATCATCAATCTTTCACATTCCTTGAAAGATCTTCCATTCATGGCCTGGCTACAATATTTATAACCCTTTTTGGTAGCACTCTACGAGGTAGACTACCTTACATTTCCACCAAATTTCTCAATTTTAGGTGAGGCTACCCTCAGGATATTATAGCAATGCTCGTTTTTAGTTAACCTTCTAAAAGTCTCCAAGCCATTATTTCTTTACTTATTGCATAAAGTGATGTTTGCTTCTAGAGCACTCAGGACAGTAGTCATAAGTATGCCCATATCCAATCTAACAATCTGAGATCTCCATAACAAAGTAATCCTTAGGTTGGGAGTCACCTGAAGAAAGAGAGAAATTGATGGTTGAAATGAATTCAGAACATTTACCTCCCTACAGTTGGCATACATCATGAAAGGTGCATTTCAAACTTGCAATATACATGTCAGCAAGCAGATTATGACCATAAGAAAATTAAATGCAAATGCTAAGAGGATAAGTTTACGTTGCCTTTCTTCCCTGAAACTAATAGCCAATTAGTTTCAGGGATTACCTCCAGCGTTGTTAGGATCATGTGCCACGTACGACGTGATGCCATACGTTGTTTCGTTGAGCACGATTTGCTGGACTTTTTGGAGTTTGGCTGTGGCCGACTGACGGTAGGAGTCAACCGCGATCGGGTTTTGAACCGGGCGTATCTTTAGGATGGCATCGTGGTATTCAGCTTTCACCAGTCGGGCGGTGGTACTCAGAGCTTGGGACACATGGCTGGGGATGTAGGAGCTTAGGTCGATGCTGGTGTTAAATTTTACGACAGAGTGGTCGCGTGGGCTCGGCGAGGCGTCGGGGATTGGAATCTTTATTCCTTGTCGGATGATGCTGCGTCCATGTTGTTGGAGGACGTGCGGCAGCTACTGCGGCCGATGGCGGGCGACGAGCGGCGAGTCGGTCTCGCTGGCCTGGGCGGTTAGGCTTATCGCAGCAGTAGTGAAGGTTTGGTCGCAGTTAAGACAATATGAACTTGTTTGTGCCGAAACTGGTATCCTGGGGTGCCGGACGTTGTTAGAGACCTCTTTAGAGCTCTGAATGGAGTTCCGAGACCAGGAACTGTGACGTTCGGCGATCGAAACGGAGAGTCTGTGGGCCGTCTCGCTTCTTTGGTTTGAGGTTACCAGACCCTCAATTGCGGAGACGTGGTACGCAGACTGCTTGCACCTGTGCACGCGGACGTTAATCGTCACGTGGCTTGGAAGAGACTCCCGGAGAGTTCCCTACTACGACCATCCTGCCAACAAACATGGCATACGTGTTGAAATATGGGCTTCTGTTATCTCTTGGTTTGCGTGTATATTTTTTCCTTCTGGGCTTAGGCAGCTTAGGTTTTAGAAGCAAATTACCCAAATTAAAACTGCCCACCCTTTACGTTGACCAGTTTAAGTTATGCGTTTTATCAATTTATAGTTTCTTCATGCGCCTTGAATCACATCCCGTAAGCCTGTGCAAAATTGAACTCCTCGAAAGCTTGCTCAGTGTGAAAATAGACATGCATCAAGCGTTATATCAGTTTTTTTAAGGCAACTGAGCTTCTAAATGCCGCTGGTAAGGAGTCTAGAAGGTACGCCTTGCCAAGTGCTATTATGCGCACTTTTCTAGACGCGTATTCTAAGCTGATATTGGAAAAAATGCTACAACTTGCACGACAGAAGAACATTTATACATTTAGGTCCTTCGACCGTTATTTCATTAGGTTAATTACTAGAAAAGTAAAATAAGATAAACAAGAGAGATACATAGGAGTCACAAGTATAGGAATAAACGAGCGGCTGCTGGGTTGGACGTATAGATCGAATACTCTTTCATGTGAACAGTTTCTATATAAACAAAAGAGGCTAATTGAAGCATCTCAATTTGTTCGTAGCTCATTTTAGCTCCATCGGGACGTCTATGCAACTGTCTCGTGTTCATTCAAGTAAATAGGCGTCATCACGTTAGATAGAGGGGTAGGATTGGGCCAGCTTGCAGTCACTGAATTCACGATTTCCAAAATAGCGAGCGCCACTTATCGCACAACGCCAAGAGATTTATCAATTCATTTATTTGATCCTGAAGGGGCCTTCTTTCGAGGGCATTACATAAGGAAGGGGCAATGCAATAAATACTAGACTTCAAGGACACAAATACCAATTGTAGTACGCACTTTCGTGATAAAATTACAAAATTGGAAATACAGAGAATACTGGTTCACCTAATTCAGACATAGTCAAAAGCAATAAAATTAAGCTTTAAAATTCACAGTCAGTAATTGGAATGATCGATTTTGACTGACTGGCTCCAGTCCACAATCCGTAAATCGCAGGAACAATTTGTTAAATGGTTAATGGAGCCAGAAATGCAATGAAAAGTGCAGGAGTTAGTTAAGCGCGATGAGACGACGGTGCGGCAAGATGCAGAGAGTTTCGGCATTTTGGGCGCGGGGTTGGCAAACGACTGAAAAACCAGGCATCCCAGTGTATAAAAGGTTTGTTCAGGTTCTTACACGATTTAGCTTATATCTGACAAACATGAGAGTTGCCTGATCCTGCCGCAGCTCGTTCGTTTTCTGCTGCAATGCTGAACCGTCTGACTTCTTACTCCTCACGGCTGCTATTCAGGCTTCTCTCTTCCAAGGACACAGCTTTACCGACCACCTAAAAGGCTCAGCATTACCTTCACCGCAAAACTAATTCGTGCAGCCATATGCGGCACAGTCCGCTGACATTACGATAAACAAATCGACCCACGATGCACTAGTATTCGCTTCAACTGCTGCCTAGAATGGAGTGCACGTCCTCTTCGCTTTCCAGCCAGGTGGGAGGCGCGGATGATAATCTAATCATCCGCGTTTTCCCACCACTAGCGCCGCGCCTATTCCATGAGGTGGTAACTTTGGTACATCCCCGCGCTTCCCACATGCATCAAGTCTTTCTAAAAGTGACTAAAATTGTGATTTTTGGTGACGCTCAGCAAGTTTCTACTTGAAACCATATCGCCTATTTTCTGTAATTAGAAAAGGTAATTTACAGATTTTACTTCATCTCTCCGACTTATTTTGAGGATTAACCACCTGACTTATGCCCCCTGGCCTTATAACTCACATCCTAGAAACCCAAGTAGTTGTACCTTTAAAGCCCGACGAACACTTCGCACTTTCCACTCTTGCCCGCCTCCTACTTTTCCTACAGCCTCTCCACGTTTTACCTTGCCCCAACTTGACTCATCTCGCAGCTTAGGAGAGGGGAACGCTATGAGGATTATCTTTCCAGCAGAAAACTGAGGTTGTACGTTGGCCTTTAAGGATTTTTTTGTAATAAATCTGCTCAAACTAAAAGTAACATACCCTGTATACGGGTTGCGGGTTTTCCAGAATGCGCCAAAGCGATAGAACTATCACTCCAGTCCTTCCAAGTTTACGACGCTGAAGCAAGCAAGGAATAGATCTCCAGGAAAAGACGAACAAATACAGACACGCCACAATGACGCGCTTCGCTGAATAACTATGCTTGTTTTCGCCTCAAGAATAAAGTAAGTTTTGCGCCTTGTTCCTACGCCGAGTGAAGTACTACTTAGAAGGTATGGTTGTTGGAGGAAGTAGCGAGACTATTGCTTGATAACATGCATCGAATCTGAAATACACCTAAATATAGCTTAATTATCTACATAAAGAAGAAATTAGCAATGCTCCGAGATGAGCTGGGCCTTTTTTTACTACGGATCTTGAGGCGAAAACGAGTATAAACGTGGTGCTTCCCTGCATCCCCTCCCACCCCCTGCCAAAAGAAAAAGATAAAATCAACAAAAACTTTGTCGGGTAGGTCCTTCCGAAATCAGACTCAGCCCTACAAAATACGCGCTTCGAAGTGATACGATTCTCTCGCTTCTTTACAAACATTTTCCTCAAATTGGCTTAAAAGAAGCGCATACCAAAACCAGTGCAAACGAGACGCAAGTCAAAGTCTCCTATCACTGCGGGTCATTGGTATGTGCTCGAACATCCTCGTCACCATTGTTCGCGGCCAGCCTGATTGGAGAGCCGAGCGCCCTCTAACGAGCCTACGGGCCCCTTCTTATGGTGATAAGCGGACCGGCGCTGATTTGCGTGTGAATGGTCATTCATTCTTCACCGCGCACTCGCGTTCTTTCTTTCCATTTGTTTTCCTCTCACGCGCTTGGACTCGCGTGGAACACTGCTCGAGATAGAAGCTCTTTCACGTCATTGCGAGGGTCTTCATCTCCTTATTCCTGGCGTTCGTTTTTTCGGCGCTTCGTTAGAGTTCATATCCGGTTCACGATGATGCGCTCGTTATTCATGCCCTCGCACTTTCTCTTCGTTCGTTTTATTTACGAATAAAATACACGCTTTACTTTAAATTTGAACAAGATGACCGCGTATAAAGGAGGTCATAAATTCAGTTTCGGAGAACGTTGATGACCCGCGCTGAAGTTCGTGATTCTGTATTTCGGTAACGTCGGCAGCGAGCAGTAAGTATGGAAAGGTAGAACTATTAAATAACAACGTACGAATAGTCCCTTTAGCAGCGTTATTTGCTGCAGTATTTACTGCTGAAGTTCAAAACCTGTCGCGAGGAGCGCGTGGCTGGAGGAAACTATACCCTGAATTGTTGACGCTCTTCAATTTTCCATTGATTAACAGTTAGAACCACTAATTGTGTATCCATTTCCAATTCCTGGGTGGTAATAAATAAAGTGGGCCTGGGTAACAGCCTTGACAACGTAGTATAATATAACTAGTATATTATAGCACTAATAACAATACTATATTATTATAACCTAATAAAAAAATACACTCTATGTCTTTATGTGTGCGAAGGGAAATAATGAAGACGTAAATTGCGATGTCTTGAAAGCTTATTTAAATCTTAAAAATATTTTACTTTAGAGGTTGCGAAGAATTGCGATCTTTTTTATGCAGATATAAATACCATGCTTCATTCGCGAGTAGTGATGCCAAGGAAATATGGAGGCGGATAGGCTTGCCACAAACGCGAACACTTTGTGACATGTGTGCAAAGGATACCTTATGCAAGTACCGAAATAAAACCTAGGACAGGGAATCACTCCAAAGGAATATCATGGAAGATATGGTTTAATGATCGAAATAGAAACTCTATATTATATCAGGTAGACCCAAATATTCTTTTACCAATGCAAAATTACCTTCAAAGAAAAATCGTAACGCAGCTTACGTTTGGGAGTAGGATAAACGTATGAAGTTTTGTATAAAATTAACCGAATAAATGATCCTAGCTGTGATTGTGGGCACGAGATAGAAAAATATAACAGCTTTTCATCGATTGCAATCACCTTCGACCAGAATCGATCACGACTAAAAGAGCGACTGAACATTATTGACAACCGACCATTTTCTCTCAGTAATGTACTAGAACCGTAGGCCTCACAACAGCTCGGAGAAACAAGCATTTTCGGCAATCAGACAATTCCTGGAAGAGAGTGATATTGCAAATAATTACCAAATTGGGATATAGTATATAATGCAACGCATATATGTTCAAGTGAATGATAATGAATAACTTTACATGACCGAACTTGCCTGAGCTGATCGTGTGACTTTTCAAGTGTACTCAATGTAACCAAATAATTTACTTTGTTTTTTGCAGAAAATGTTTGGGGGGGGGGGGGGGAGGAGTATATACGTGATCATGTGGGATGTTTAAACTTTTTTTTGAACGATTAACTGAACATGGAGTAGCCAGTCCTATTTTCACGGTGGCCAATATCTCCGTTTTTGTTTTCATTTAATAAAGAAAGAAAGAAAGAAGGCTAGTGATGCCCCTGGTGTCCATGGGCTCCGAATCACCTCGGATGTAATGGCGTGCGCATCGTATCGCCTGAGTGTTGTTCGAAGCACCCCGATTATATATAGTCAATGACATGGCGAGACTATACACCAACACACAGTCCTCGACGTCACTTCGCAGCGGTGGCTCTGTTATTAGGGAGTTTTCGTAGACCGCGGCTTTGCGCCCTCCGCTAAGCGCTTTGCAAATGAAGAAGCCGCTAATGTGCTCGCGCCGATGGCCTTGATTGTAGAGTTCCAGGTATTGTAGCGGGCTGTGGAGGGTGTTGCCGGGACGGCGACAAACGATCTGCGAAAGCTCTCTATTGGCCAGAGCGTATGCGCGCACGTTTCAGCCGAGATCTTGGCCCAGCACACGCGCAGTGCCCACACCTCGTGTAGTCTCGTTTGTAAACAGCGCGTTTGTCTATACGGAACGAAAATGAGGAAGAGGAGGAGACGAGAGTGGCGCGGGGACGTCAGAGCGCCGAGCTCTGATCGGAACAATTAGTAGGTATGCAATATACCCTCACCGCCTTTGTGTCTACCCGCCGTTTCCCTCCAAGAGTTGAGGACCAAAGCGTCGTCCTCTTCTCGCAAAGTGTCTCGCGTTGGAACGCCGGAAGCCGCCTTTCGACGTTCGAAAGCGTTCGAGACAGTCATTGGAGACAAAGGCAGCTTCTAGACTTTGCGTCTACTCACCAATGCTTTCAGTCGGAGCTCGGCGCACTGACGTCCCCGTGCCCTCTAATATCTTCCTCCTCTTCAGTTTCTTCTTTACGTATAGCTGAAACGAGCATCAGTGGATTGGAATCTGTAGGAAATACCTATCACGCGAACCCGGGGCCCCTCGTTTCGCTCGCACTTGTCCTTCCTCTTATCGCTGTTTGTGGCCAGTAACCGCTTTAGTTACTGATAGAGCTAAAAAGGCAATAATATCTTGAAGACGCCAGTTTCCAGCACGCACTCCGTGCCTTCCACCGGGCTTTGGCTGCGACCACATGCTCGAGGAGCCCGAGATGTCAAAGTGCTGTTGAAGGTAGGAAAGCTAGCGCTGGGAAAACTGAAGCAACTTGCTGCCGCCACTCACGTTGTCGGTGACTGAAGGGAAAGCGACTGAGGGAGAGGACGCGCGGAGATGATTAGTGGGTAGACGCAAAGCTGATGGCCTTTTGTAGCATGAGCTACACTAGCCGAGGTTGAGCAGTTTCGCGTGGCTCGCATAATGAGCCGTGCTCCGTACTGCGCAAGCGCGAGGAGCAGTGACGTCACACGGCGCACATCTGGCGCGCCGGAGCCGCCGCCGCCGCGCGCTCCGCCGCCACAGCGCGCAGCCTCGCCGGTCTGCACATTCCAGAGGAGGACGTCATAGCCGCGGCAGACGCACTGGCGCCGCCGCGTGCCCAGCTGTCCGCCTTCATTGCGCAGTAGCCAAGTCTGGACGCTGCACCGGAGTCGCTTCATAGCGCCTCTCATTTTGTGCGCCTAAGCTCACGCTACGTATATCCTGGCATAGCCGAGCTAAGCCACCGAAATTTTTTCTCTACTCACTCTTTGAAGGCGCTAGAGCGCGGATGTCGAACGCAGAACGCTAAAGTTGAGGTTCGAATGCGTTCGAACAGCGAGTACAGCCAAAGCTGCGTGCTACAACCACCGCTTCAAACTCAGCTGGTGTGAGAGGGCTTCACGCAGTCGAAAAGACTGCATTTTTTAAAACTCGTTTTTTTCTGCTGATGCCACTTTGAAGCCAACCCGCAAATGTATATCGCAAAAGACAAAAAATATTACTTAACTGTGAACTTGCAAGCCGATGCTGGAAAAAAAATCTCCAAAAACTCTTTGTTCTTTTGCTATTCGTCTCTGATCCGGTTGCGACGTGGCAGTAGGAAGCTACTTCAGATCGTATATATACTTCAGATGATACTGATATAGGATAGGGGTAATTTACGTGGTCAAAGGGGTCGACGAAGTATCCGGTATTGTTATCGGAGTTAAGGGAAGTATCTACTTATACTCTGCATGAACGTTAACGGTATTATGGTGACGCTCTGGTAAAACGATCTACTAATTAGGTAGATGTGTGCGAAGTTTATATTTTGAATCGAGATCCGCCACGTCTATCCTAACCTCAGCAGGGAAAAAAAAGAACGTGGAAAAAGGGGGGGGGGGGGGGGGAGGCTGCAGAACCACGCCAGATTTGATTAATGCGATTCTGTTCGACTATGAAAACTTCCTTTCAAACTCCTCTGAAAAATAAGCTCACACTTCAACAGATTACAAATTAGTATATTCTATCTTACCTTCCGGATTCTTGGTGTGGCAAAAAAGAACGAGCTAGGAACAAAGTAATCGTGCGGAAACACACCTCGAAAAGACACACAACACAAGCGTCTGAAGTTAAGAGCGATCTCGGGGATCCCGTCTCCTGCCAAAAGACAATGCGCACATGTGTAAAGAAGATAAAGCCACGCGACCATCTAAATAAAATAGGGACAAAAATAATATTTCAAAATTTCATCCTAGCAATTTTTTTATGTCTTCTCGCTTATGTTTTCTGGGAGAGCAACAGACGTTACAAACCGGGCTCATGTATGGGCCAGAGAAACATTGATAAAAAAGAACTGGTGTTCCTATGGGCACGTTTATGGCAACCTTAGTGCATGTCAAGGTAATAAGGACTGCGTCCTATTTACTCACTGCGATTTTATGTGTTGCTTTCCAATACGATTCAATTGAGGATCAGTGCTGTCTTTCTACATCTCCTCTTGCTCTTCGTTTCGCTAGTGCTGTTTTTAAACGCCAGCATTCTTCAAAGCACAGTTAGGAGACATTTGCATAAGTTATTGTCAAATAAACGCTTCCTCGAATTGTAATATAAAACGTAAAAAAATACGGATCCATAATTGAAGTCCGTGAATGGATAAATAATAGTTTTCTTTCAAGTGTGGTCCTTCAGGCATTAATCAGAATATAAAAATAATTTACCCAAAAATATTTGCATTGCGCGCTATTTTTTTCAGCTTACCTATACTTCGTCTCAACCCACGATGGTTCAGACGAAGCTACGAACCGCCAAATCCAATCACGAGCCTCATAGACATTGTGTGGTATTTCGCTTCGATGCACGTACCGGTGCCCGCGTCTCAGATCACTGATGGGAATGGGCGGACAGTGGCTCGGATCGAGCAACGAGTGACTCAACAAGCCACGACGCACTGGTTCTTTGCAGTGTCGAAGCTATTAAAATGACGCAGCGCTTTTGGATTCAGAGCATTATTCGTTCAAACCTAATCAATGCTAAGAGTATCATAGTTTAGCGTGGAACGTGATTGGACCTGGCTGCCCGTGGCTTTGGCCTTTAGTCCATCGTTAGGATGAGACGAAGTATAGCAAGTTTGACTGACGAACTCACTCCAACTGGAAAACATTGAATAATACACATTACCTGCATAAGAGAAAACCTGTAACTTTCACTAATAATAAGCCGGCTTCTCTTTGTCATATGTCATAACAATTTGGTCGCACTTCACTCTCGCAAAGGCGCCTTTGAAGCGTTTAGCTCTGCAAATATGGCCTGTAATATAGGTAGTAAAATCTGGTGCTTCAACCAGTTGAGCCTCTAAAAGCTAAGCGAGTTCAGCCTTTGAATGCTCATGTTTCTCCATAAACTACCAACTCAGTCAAGTTGTTTTTTCTATCGCCGTCTTGATAACGTCCCGAAACACTCGTCTTTCCATCGGGGTCACAATTGAACTGTTTTATTCGCGAGCCGACATGCGTGTCTCACTCCTAAAATAAATATTTTGAAGCATTTAACGTTGTGATCCTTTGATTAAATACGTATTATAATAAAAGTTTTTTCGCAGTAGATAATACCATGAAAAATATTTGCACTTTAAGATATGAAAACCAACCGTGTAGCCTGAGTTCATTGAAGTGAAATAATGTAACCTGGCCGACCGGACGACTGCATTCGCTCAAAAGTATCACCGTCATTTGATGAAACCTCATGGACGGTCTTCAAGGAACGTAACATCGCTCGCTAAAGCGTCGTTCACTCAAGTGAGCGCCGCCCCTCTGAAATATACGGACGTTCCACATTATCGTGCATTAGCATGCAATCAAAATCTCGGTCACTGTACGCCTCCCCACATTGAGCCTCCGTCTGATGGCGAGCACCTCCGGCCGGAATTCGAACCCGCCAAATGAGGATGCCGAGGCAAAACGCTTTGACTCGAAGCCATTAAGGTGGCTTTGATGTGTATATGTAATGTATTAAAGTATTAAAACTCTCCGTTGTACTCACAAACGCTTGCTGGATGTTTGAGAGCGTATCTGAAATGAATCCTACGTTTTACTATCACGCGTATAGGGAGGCGTTGGGCCACTCTGGCCAAATTGTTGAACACGCTCGTAAAAAACAAGCAGGGTTCTAGAAAATTTAACGTTGAACCTTCAAAAATTGCTTGGTTCGGTGTCATCTTAAAATGCAACAGGAACTGCGGAACTGCAATATATGGCCGTGCATTAGCGACGAGTCAACACCATACTTGTATAAATTACTTCGGAAATAGTATATTTAATTGTAATTACAACTACTTTGCTATATAAATAGTGTATATGCAGTTTTAATTACTAGCTCACAAAAACGTATTTCATTAGAAATAAGAATAAATAAAAAATGTAATGCAATTATACTTCGCAATTAATTTCTTTGAGAACTACTCAGCTTTGACGATGTTCATGTGAAAGCGATTTTTAGCACAGAACTGTGTTTGTCCATTTATTGTCCAACCGTTGAGGAATCAGTATGTGAAAGATTGCATCCGTCACACTTTGCGTCTTTGTTTCGCCTACTATGTTGATGCATGAGGGGACGTTTCAGTAAGATACAAGTAAGTTTTATTAATTTTCAACACTACCAAGATTGTGGAACTTATTATTAAGACTGCTTGAAAAAGTGACCTATCTGCGTTAATAGGCACTGACCAATGTAAAAAAGGCTCAAATTTAAATTTAAAAAATTGCTAATGTGAGTTGTTAAATCATATTCCACGTAACAACTTTAATCATAATTACTTTGATTATTTTTACCATCCTGATAATTGTGGGCACTCTCAATTGATATAGAGGCTTCCCAGTTTTGTTTTTCTCGTCGGGTACTGTGTTTTTTACAGTGGCTCACTTGCGTGTCAGCGGTCGGCATCCTGGTACAGTCGGCTACAGGCTGAGCGCTCTTATAACACATTTTCTTTTTGTTCAAAAAGAAAGTTAGAATGTATGTTAGAATGTTGTTGGGTGTCATGAATGACCTT
>JAZHYW010045045.1:0-34383 GCA_037355805.1 Ixodes ricinus | reverse complement strand
TCGCGCCTGTTAATCGCGTGAAGTACGTAGGTATTTATCTTGACTTCGCTACGTCCCAAAACACACGCCTGTCTTACAATCGTGTCAAATCACGAACCGTGTTTTGCGTAGTCTATAACACGTGAGATTTTATGCCGGCTTGTGTCCCAATTCGTATGTCTCATGCGCTCGCTTACAGTGTCACTTAGGCACGGCGTAATCAAGTTTGGTGACGGTTTGTATTGCTGGCAGTAGAAAGCCACTGAAAGGAATATTGACAAGCACTGTGTGTTATACGCATCCTTCAAGCAGCCCCGATATTTTGAAAGTCGCACTCAGACTGCTAACACATCGTACAATTGCACTCTGCAGACACCGCCTGAGGTATCTAACTATGGCGGTCACACTGGTCATAGAAAAAGTGTCTGCAGGCATCTCCGTAGCTTGTGTGAAGCAAACGTTGTTCGGACATGCAAGAGACGCGTCGCACATCATCTGTTTGCCTCAAACACCGTGTCTTTTGCGTGCTGCTGCGTGACTGCGGCTTAAAGGTCTTAAAATACCCGATCTGCTTTCACGTTGTTTCTGTATTTTTTTCAGACATTTGTGGTTGGCATTTGCAGAACGATTTCCAAGCTTTTTTTTTTTTAATCTCGCATATTCCGCCGCCTTCCACCTTCTGGAGTGCTGCTTTGTTCGACCAGAAACGATGAATGTACCTGGGGGTACTGTGCTCGGTATTTCACATTACCTCACTGAAAGAACTGAAGAAATACCCCGTGAGCACTAACTTCGAATTCATTTACTGTATTTACCATTGTACCAGAATGTTTTGATTTCAAGTGCTATTACTTTTTCTTATTAAATTTCAAAGCTTTTTGTATTTAGCCATTTTTAAGCAAAGCTTTCTTCTGATCCAGTGTCTTTACTTGATCAAAAAAAAAAAAGACATCTCTCTCTCTCTCTCTCTCTGTTTCTCTTTCTCTTCCTTGTGAAATAAGCGGCCGGTTTATGCACTGTGATGCGTAAGCACTACATGCCTCCCGCAGACGAGACCTAAACTGAACCCGAGATACAAAGAGAAAGGGGCATGGAGAGGAGCCTCGTGCCAAACAAAACGATTTCTGGACTCTGCGAAACGTAATGCTCAGCGTGAGCGGACTTTCCGAGCAAAGCGTGAATTCACGCTTCCTAGAACTTCGGCTATGAATCAGGAACAACGTGATGACCAACTTGCAGCAAAACGTGAAGCCGAGCGTAACAGACGACTGGTCATGGACGAGCCAGAGCTTTCAACTCAGGTTCAAGCGAAACGCGTAGTTCAGTACAAGGAGCAAGAAGCGCGACGACCGAAAATATTATGTTCATTCACCCGCTTACGCGCTCTGTTGCGTAAGCGGGTACTCTAATCCCCGAAATAGATTATTTTAATGCACCAGCTTAAAAGGCCTCTGACACGCCGAAAAAAAAAAATTGTTTTTTCATGTTGGGCGTTGAAATGGCATATCAGGACATTACAAAAAAAAAATTGTTTCACTACACAGTTGCGTAGATTTTTTATAAAAAATAGAAATACGAGGCCAAATTCAAAGTTCCCGCCGTCCACTGTGACGTGACAGTGTACCGCAAGGTGTCGGGGCGGTCAGAAGGGAAGGAATAGATGACGGAATAACGTGTCGTCGATTGTGGCGTTAGCGAGCAACTGTTTCATCCGGCGGAGAAGCTGTGACGGTGTTTTCTCTCCTAACTCCTCTGCAGTAAGCAGCCGCTGAAGTCTTCGTTGCTCCGAGAGGCCTGTACGACGCACGAGCTCGTCCTTAAGGACGTCGTAAGGGGTCACTGGAGGAGGGGCGATGATGATATCGCGGACCTCAGCTGCATCTGTGGATGATAGTGCGCTCACCACGTGATGAAATTTTGTGTTCTGGTCGGTGATTCGCCTTAATACAAACTGCGACTCCACCTGAGCAAACCATAATTGTGGATCTGCCGGCCAGAATGGTGGCAGTCGGATCGCAAGGGCTGCTACCTGCGGTTGATCGACAGGGGCAGGTACATCTGTTGCCATCTCGGTGCGTCTGGTTGCGATGTTCCTCGTCCGGGTCACCACTTGTAACGCGTCGTGGGTTGCTTTATATGCTAACTATTTATTTACATTATTTACACGTTGGTTCTATAGACTGTCGAAGTACGACATGGCTGCCCTGCTCATAACCCGTGCGGAAGTGCCCGAGCTCTCTTGGCGTCTTCTTCTTCATTCGCTGCCGTGGCTTATATGTGGTCGCCACAGGTCTGTTGTTTCACTTACCGTGCGATCAGTCCACTACGTCTCACGGTCCAATATTCTTCGAGAACCTTGCGTCTACAGGCCTACCGCAGGGGTTGATACCCACAAATATAGGATGTCCACGGAAGGCTCACGCGCTTACCGTGCACGACGAAACGTCGCGAGGTCAGCCTACGCCACGGAGCTTTCGTGCTCTCAGGCCTTCGAACAAGCGGGTGAGTCTCTACAGAAACGATGGAACTTCATGGAGGCACGGGATTCCTCTTCAAGCGCCACGTGCGGCCGCGCACACGATCATCCCCGGCCGTTCCACCTTCTGCCGACCCTTTACCCTCCGCCTCAAACCGCGAACAGACAGCGAACAATCACGCTCCCACCTAGGTCAGGCAAGTGCCCCTTTGCACAGATGGAAAGAAAGCAGGCATGACGCCAGTCGCAGACCTAACGGCATCCAGCGATTTCGGCAAAGCTGACACGGAGAGCATTCACGCCTCCATATGTGTGCCTGGACGGCGGATAGAGGGCGCTGATGCACTCGCCGCTATCAGGTTGCTTCAATTTGGTTGGTTTTGTTTTCAACGTCCACGCGGCTGAGTTGCTGTTTCATGTAGTTTTCGCTTAATTTTGTTATACAAATGTGTGCCTTGTAGAACACAATCAATGAAACAGTGGTACCCATCCACGGATCTGCTACCTTGTACAGCACGGGGCAGCTTCGCGCCATCATCCAGTCTCCTTTATCCCTTAAAGTCGGAGGTTGAAATAGTCGGTAATAAAAAGGCTCGATGCCTACTAAATTCGGGTAAAATTACAAATATATCAAATCAAAAGAAAGAGCATTCATACTGCAGTTTTCTCCAAAACGTAACAGGTTCCCGTTCTACCGATGCCGGATGGAACGGCGGAGTTCCTCCATTCCGTCTAGAAGGAGTGCGTTCCAGGAACATAGACCCCTGCAAGGCCATTCAGTACAACACTAAAAGAGAAAGCTAAAATGTTTGCCTACACCTCGCTCATTCGACCCAAATTAGAATACTGTTTTATAGTCTGGGATGCATTTACCAAGAAAAACATGCCGACATTTTAGAGAAAGTTGAAAGGCGCGAGTTCCTTTTATCCGTAGAAAATTTGGACGTAGATTCCTCGTGATTCTTAACAAAAACATAAAATACGGACTCTATAGCACCAATGTAAGATAGCGCGATTCAATTTTCTTCATTAGCTCGTCAATAATAAAGATTTTCTAAATCCCTCTTTGTACTTAAGCCGAGTTTTAATGAGGTCAAGTAGACCGTGGACATAACCACGAATACTCTTTAACTCTCTATTTTTGTCGTACTAGCATATTTAAGTTTTTACACTTTCCTCCAACAACAAGTGAACGGAATTTGTTGCTCCGAAAATTGTTTACTTCAGCAGATTTCGCATCATCGTTAGAAAGCCTTACGTTATTTTGATTATATCAGTGAACTATTTCTTTTTACTTTTTGTACCGCTCGCCTGCTGTACTTTTCGTACTTCTCGCACTTCTGAATTGTCACATATTTTCGCTACTGCGAACAACATGGAAACTGAGTTGATAGTGATGTATGTTGTTTTCTGTGTACATACGTGTACAAATTACGTGCACCTGTTTAACCTTGCTATGCGAGGTCTCCTCCCCGTCTGGATCAGATCTCGTATGTCAGACGTGCATGTTATGCAGATGACATTACTGTCTGGGTAACGACAGGCTCCCTCGGACACATCGAAACTGATTTACAGGAAGCTGCTACTACCATCGAGCAATAGGCCCGGCGTGGGGGCCTCACATGTTCCCCCACTAAGTCGGAGTTACTAGTGGTGACAAAACAAGCTCGCGGACAAACCGATCTTCCCTCACCATCACACTAGATGACAAACCCGTCCCGCGTAAATCGGCCATACGGGTGCTTGGCTTCACGTTGCAATCCAACGCTTAGGCAACACAAGCCCTTCACCAACTCACCACCTCGTGCAACCAAATCTTGCACATGCTACGCCGCGTCTCTAACCGCCAAAATGGCATTAAAGAGGCAGATGCCTTACGCCTTGTCCAGGTCTTAATTCATACACGCCTACTCTACCACCTACCGTACCACAACCTCACCCAGACCGAACACAAACGTATGTCTACCCTACTAGGGAAGGCGCAGAAACTGGCGCTCGGTCTCCCCGTTCGCACAGCCACCGTTTGCCTAGAGCGGCTTGGGGTGACCAACACCCTGGAGGAACTTATAGAAGCGCATCAGGCTGCCCAGTTGACGCGCTTGCGCTCGACGGCTCAAGGGCAGAGTCTCACTTGCCACCCTTGGTTTCCCACCCTGTCCTGCTTCCCTTACCGCTGCGGGTCTATCTCCCACTGCTCGCGGCAAACTCATTGTGGCTTCTACTCTCCGCCATATGCATCCTACCCGTCACTCGGCCCAGCGTGATCATCGCTCGCGCTACCTCCGACGCGCGTATTCTGAAGGCTGCGATACCGTTCCTGCCCTCTTTACGGATGCCAGTCCGCAGGATGCACGCGGGGGGATCACGGTCGTCGGGAACAGTGATCTTAGGCTGGTCCACGCTGCCACGGAACGTGGTCTCACCGACGTGTCCCTCCTGGAGGAGCGTGCGGTGGCCAGGGCAATCCTTTCCACCTCCACTCTCTCCTCTTCCACGCCCGCTCACATTTTGACTGACTCCCAGACGGCCTGTCGCCACTTCCTTTACAACACCCTATATCCCTTCCCTGCGTCCCTACTCCACTCTTTCCTATCCTCCACCTCCCACACTTTCCGGTTAGTCTGGGTGCCTGGGCACGCAGCCATCCCCGGTAATGAGTGCGCACATGCGCTCGCCCGAGAACTCTCAAACCGGGCACCTGGGGAAGACTGCCACCATCCGACCAGCCCCTTTTTCATACTCAACTCACCTAGCTGTGTTACGCCTGGCTCGTCAACATTATCCTCCTTCTCAGCCTTCTCTTACTCGAAGACAGGGCGTCCTATGGCCTCTATTCCAAACCAACACCTTCCCGACGCCCCTTTTCTAGTCTCGCGTGTACCCCTCCCGCGGTCCGCCTGAGTGCTCGCACTGCGGCGATCGTCCCACCTCCATATGTTCTGGCAATGCCAAGCCATTCCCTCTGTCTCGCCTCTTCCCAACCCCTTCCCCGCCTCCTGGGAGGAGTGGCTGACCGATGACACGGCCACCGGCCAGCAATGGCTGGTGGACCGTGCCGAGTCGGTGGCTGCCACGTATGGGGCCCCGGACTGGGTGTACTAGAACCCATACCTGCAATCAAGTTTATTCATTCATTCAAATTACGTGCAGCGTCACATAGGGACGCCTGCCTCCAGATCATGTAATTGTTCGTCATGCTTGATGGACAGGCGTTGCTTCCTTCCTTTTTTCCCCTATTTCGCCCGGACCCACGCGGTTCACAGTATGTAAGGAATAAAAATAATAAGATAAACGGGGTCAAGAATGTGGTACCCTAAGAAAGAAGCAGCCTCGAGGGCAGCTCAGGGAGGGCTGTGCTTCGGGTGAACACATAATATTACTGTATGTAAAGTAGCTGTAAACTCTAATTTTAATGAAAAAAGAAAAAAAAGTTTGGAAAAATATTGACTCCGTTGTACAATGCACAGCGGCTGACGACATGCAAAAGCCCGGACGAGTGCGTAGATTAGAAGGCCTCGTGCGTTCTCTATCAAAAGAAAACTGAACCATTATCGAGGATGCAGAGACTGTTTAATTTTTGTCGTCACTCTTCGCTTGATTAGCGGTCGCTGAGTTACGATGAATTCGCCGAATATAGAGAGGTTCCGTGGCAAAAGGCGAAATCAAGCTTGGCTGAATCCACGGGGTCGGCAGGTTGAGCGGCCAGTTTTCGGGAGTTTGATATTAAGGTAATCATAATTCGTTTATTTCCATCGGCATTGATGGTAGAGGTTGAGGAAAAAAGCTGTGAAATACAGCTTGACAAGGCCCTCGAACCCCTACATAGGCACAAGAGCAGAGGTACAGGAAAAAATGCTACTTCATGCAAAATTACAAAACGGGTGGATAAATATATGAGCACAACACACGTATCAAAGCAGATTGAATAATCCTGGAAGTATTTAAACGAACCGCCAGATCACTGATAATTTACCTATCTAGGATTACAAAATATTCTCTAAGTTGCTTAAATGACATCCTAGTCAGATACAACTCACTAGCATCAAACTGGTTGAGCAATTTAGGCAAGGTATTTCTAATAATCTGAGAGCCTCCCAGTGTTCTGCGTGACGAGTGGGGTAAACCGGTTCCTTCACGGATAGATGTTTCAAATTCGTTAGGAAACGCGTGTTTCTGTTGCTTTCCAATTTGAATGTATTGCTAAGTCAATAGTTGTATAAATTGTATATATTAATAACGCAACGAGCCGTAAACAGACCAGCTGTATGAGAGTCAAACGAGACGCCACCGTAGACCTCGACACCCTTTTTTGAAATAAACGCATTTTCTCAAGATTGAATAATGAAGCAGTGCCCCAGACGAGATGGCAGTAATTTAAGTGGGAATAAAACAGTGAATTATAAATTAGTTACTTCACATTCTTTGGCAAAATTGATCGATGACGGCATATCAATCGAACTATTCGTGACAGTTCAGGCATTATAAAATTAATGTGATTGTCCGAGGATATATTCTCAGAAATAATTACTCCCAGTGCCCTGAAGTGACTCAGAATCCCAATTGGAGTTGAATTTAGAGTGATATCTCGCGTTAGACTGACCAATTTGTTTTTGGTGTGAAGAAGTGCAGTTTTTGTTTTGTGTATCTTTAGTTGTAATGAGTTCTCCCGACTCCAAATTTCCAGTTTGGACAACGCCATACTTGCCGTGTCTACTGGCACATCAAAGTCCTCTTCAAAATAAGTATTGTTGTATCGTTGGCATAGTTTACAAATTTGACATTTGGGGTAATGTTTACGACGTCATTTACATATAGGTTGAAAAGGAGGGGACCTAATATACTGCCCTGAGAAGACCACGAAGTATTGGTTTTACTGAGGAAAAATTCCCGTATAGACCAACATACTGGGCTCGATGCTCCAGGTAAGACTTAAAAATCTGTAACGCGAGACCCCGAATGCCAAGAATGTAAAGTTGTTTTAGTAAAATTGTGTGATCAAGGCAATCAAACACTTTCATAAAATCCGCAAAAACTCCCAAAACCATTTGTTTTCTTCGAAACTTTGTAAGATAAGCTCTCTCTGCGCAAGTAAAGCGGCCTCCGTTGAACGATATTTCCTAAAACCAAATTGCGAATCCGTAATTAGTTCGTTTTTATTTAGGAAATTCCTCATGCGGATATCAAGCACTTTTTTCCAGCGCTTTTGAAAAAACCGGCAGTATTGATATGGGCCTGTAGTTTCCCATTTCATTCCTGTCTCCTTTTTCATACAAAACCGAAAACTTTAGCCATTTGCACGCGCTTTGGGAATGCTGACGTTACTAAAGCTAGGTTAAAAATATGACTTAGTATTGGAGCTATCAAACCAACAACATACTTCACTGGTCTTATCTGGATGCCATCGGCATCACAGCTTCCGCTGTTTTTTGATTGGAGGATAAGAGAAATTACCTCTGATTCACTAAATGGTTCAGGAGATATTGAGGCGTCGTTCCTCGCATCACAAAAACTAGAATTAAAGTTATGTTTGGTGCTCGCTATACTCGCAACATGGTCATTGAAAGCGTTATATAGTAAACAACCCGTCAGTATTACACCATCGCCCTCTATTTGTTCCATAGAGCTTATTGGTTGATTGCGATCTAAAATGGAGTTTATCTGTTTCCACAGAATATCCACACTTCCGTTTGTAGGCTCAAAAACGTCAGAATGATAACGAGCTCTGGTGCGTCGAATCTTTTTTGTCAAGGCATTGCGATACGACTTAAATGCTCTCAAATCATCTAGGCTTCTGGTCTTCACAAACGCGGTATAAATGACGGTAAACGGTTTTTATTTTATGTCAGCGAGCATTACTAGTATTGGCGTTGGCTCAGCAATTGTTTGTCGACCAAGACGGGAGTAACAACAATCGAACCGCCGCCGAAAGGCCGCTCGTTCACACAATGGCCTCGGTGAGAGATCAGCTTTCTTCGGCTCGATATCACTGGAGGTCTCGAAAGCCACGCGCTAGCCTGGGCGTTTTTATATCAACCACGACCCTTCTCAGGTTACTCGCTCAAGGTCGTCCAGTCAAAAATGTTTCCCCACGAAAACTAGATTTTCCGATTGAAGGACAGCTGCTATTCGGAGTTCCTTATTTTTTTTTTTTCAAAATGGCTCGCGGGGTTAGTTTTTAGGCTTTATCCGCATATAGCGAGAACACAAACACAAAACCTATTTATGACAAGAGTTTCCCTATTACAGAGCAGTTTTCTGTCCACCCTTGGGCCAATACAAAACAGAAAGGCCAGTCGACTCTCCCCCCTCCCCCCGCCCCCTCCCCCCCCCCCCCCGCCCCCTCCCCGGGCAAACCCTCCTCACCGGCCAGAATCAACACGATTCTTCCCGCTTAGCATCCGTCTACTGTTGTACTTTGTCCTCGAGTCCCAGAAAGGGCATCTGAACGTAAAAAGACGCAGTGGAGGAAATACGCGGCCTGTCGACGATCGCCGGGCGTCCTCGTTTCCCGCTGAATCGGCAACAGCGGGGCTGCCGCGCGCCGATACACTGAGTAAACGTTGGCACGGGGCGAGAAGAAGAGAGGAAGATGAAGAGAGATGGCGGGATCCAAGCGACCAGCGGTGTGGGGAGGCCTTGGTGCCATGGACCGCAGCGGACGCTATATGAGCCATCGGAGTTCATTGAGTTCCGTCCAAGTGGCACAGAGGAAGAGAGAGATAACCGTCGTAGAGGGAAGTACGGGGGGAAAGTGAGCGACAACCGTGTACGCCTGAGGATCACATGACATTCGGGAGCGGCGTCGTGACGCGCGGTGCGCGTACTCAAGTCAGTGGCGTCAAAATAGGGAGAGTGGAGCAGGGCTAGGTGATTCAGGATTTCCTACACAAGGCGCAGGACCGGAATTCACCCCTCCTCTCCTGCCTTCCAGATTGGTGCCCCTGAATAAACCCCTTCTTCTTTCCGTCTTCTCGGGTAGCACCCCATTACCAAACATCTCCAACGCCTCTGAAGTACGTGATAACTTAACGCCACTAAATTGGCTGGGATGGCTCGTAGCTTCCTCCGCGGTTGTTTCTACGTCATGCAAAGGACGTTCACTGCAGACAGAGTGAGGGAACTGTCTGCAGACACGCGTCACGCATGTTCGAGATTCTGTACGCTTGGAAGATCTCTGCAGACAGCATGAGCAGTGTGACTGCAAGGAAGAAACGCGCTTCAGACAGTGACTGCACACTCTCCTTTGTATGATGTCTGAGAAGTGTGACCGCGACTTAAATTGAAACAGTCGAGTTGGAACAAGTTCGCGCCACCACTGCTACTTTCAGGGAAGACGACCTGAACTTCCATTCAAACAGTACCATACTCTTCACGCTATAGTCCACAAGTATACGCGCTTATAAGTGTACATTTTACGCGGTGTGGTCTATCTACATGGGAGGACTATCCAAAAGATTTAGCTTCTTCTAGATCGTTCATTATTAGGAACTACAGTGACGAGGTTCGTGAACGAAATAATATGTTAATGGTGATTTAGGAGGAGAGAAGTTTTCTGTGAGCTATAATAAATCGGGCATTTGTCGCGTGTGAGACGTTTCTACGCGCGGCATACGAATCAGGTGCGGCGTCAGGCGCGGACTGTCTAAAGGGAAAAGCTTTCTTTTTAAGGCAGATGCTGGCAGGCACCCAACCATTTCCGGTTCTCACTCCGGTGACGGAACAAGAAAACACGAGGAACAGCCGACCGCTGACGCAGAGCTCGTCTCCTCACTCATTGGACAGGAACGTCACCCGAACGTCTCGCTCCCTAGATGCGACGTAGTCCAGCGCAAGGAGGCTGTAACGGGAGTGAGATGGCATTCGTGATCTCAATATGTGCAGAGAAGTGTAATAGAGTAGGCTTGGCAAGGAAATATTTCCTCAGTATCTCGGCTAATAAAAAATTGAGTTAATGGCCGCCTCCATTTAAGTATAAAACAAACAACCACGCTGGCATTACCATGGCAAAGCGGCTGTTTGCCTTATAGTATATTTAGAAGTCGGCGTCCACTTCCTGCGTCGAACAGGCGAGATTCGGCCCCACACCTGCCTGGCTAGCAGGAAGATGGCATGTGGCGGCTGCTCCAGACAGCGCGCTGGGAGTGTCATCTAGAGCGGTTCGTCAAAGCACGGCTTTGGAAAGCGAGCCTATCAGGGCGCCGTACGCACGAATCCTGAGAATGGCGCGGGATTCAAAATGCTGTACAACTTCGGCTTCCAGCCCGCATTCATTGCTTTCCGTCGTGCTGCGTGTGTGCATCGAAACTTGTTTGGGTACGCCGATAGTAAAGAATGCTAGGCGTGACACCGAACAAACGAAGCAGAACAGAGGCACGGAGCAGACGTAGCCTGAGCCTAACGCAGTTAACTGAGCCGACCAGGCGGTGAACAGAGTCCGACTCTGCAAGCAGCATAGGCGAACGAGGCAGTCTGAGTTTTTCTTCTCCGGGATCGCAGAGCAGGACGTCATCCCGTGTCCCGGGACACTCCATCTCACAAACGCCCGCAGTAAAAACAGGCTCGGCATAATGCTTTCGTTTGTACGAGAACTGGACGCGCAAACAGATACGCACGAACAAACACACTCACGCATGCATAAACAGACGAACAGACAGACTCTCGAATATACGCAGACGCCAGGCACGTAGCCAGGATTTTGGTTGGGGGGGGGGGGGGGGGGGCCGCCCATGACAAAATGCTGTATGAGGGGAGGGGGAGAGGAGGTCCCAGCAAAATGAAAGATTTCGGTGGGGGGGGGGGGGGGGGCTGGGCCCCATGGGCCTCCCCCTGGCTACGTGCCTGGCAGGCGCACCAACACACGCACACACACGCGTGCAGACAAACACGCATATAACCACACAGGCAAACTTAGACAAACGGATACGCAAGCATACACACGTATGCACACAAAAGCATGCACGCAGATTTCCATATACACACACGTGCACGAACAGACAAGCACAAATACACACAAACATACACGGAAACTTACACACACGAACACACGCAAAACATCAGGCGACGTCCTTATACCGAAGAAAGAGGCTTCGTGCTCAGTAATCCTGCGGGATTTGCTGTCTTGGGACGCCATTCGCTCCTGAGTGCCCAATGGGAGTGTAGACGCGCACTCCTTCATCGTTTATAGGTGCGAAGTACAAACGAGAAAATCGGGTAGCCTTTCTGACAACGCATGACGCGCAGACACACACTCTTATTCGCGCTCATGTACGGAGCCGAACCCTAGAGAAAGCGCTCGGGGGACCATCAACTCTATGATCGACTCTATCACATCAACTTGATGATCGACACAGTCGATCACTGGGAACAATCGAAGAATTCCAGAGAATGTCCGAACTCAGAACACAATCAATTTTACAGGGACTCTTTTAGAAACTCTTCGTTTCGTTTGTTAAATGTATCCCTATTTACGGATGCTGAAAACAGTCAAAATGTGAGGGGTTTTCTACATTACACTTTTAATAATTAAAGGGTCTCCCGAACCTAAAATGCGGATAATTAGACCAATCTTAAAGATTTTTCACGTGTTGTATTGACTGGCGATTTTAATTTGTCACATAATGATTGCAACAATGTTATTCCCAAGGGAAGCTGCGTGCACTCGAGGCTACTTGTTGACATAGCTTTTAGCAATATATTGTACAAAGCAGTAAAATACCCCACGCCCAGGTGGAATGACAGCGAATTTTTACTCGATCTCGTGTTTTTATCTGAGGCTTCAGCCAAAAATATTGTTGACTTATCAATCGAGGAGGGCATATGGGATGATTCACTAGTTGTCTATGACAAATCACCAATTCAAAGTGCAAGTAAGAAATATTAGTTGCAACGGTGTCGTAATTTCACTCGGGCATATGACGTCGAAATTCTCTATTTGCTAAGTGAAGCATTTGAAGAATTTTCTGTGATATGCGAAATGAACGGCGATTGTACCAATAAGTTATGCTTATTTCTGAAGCATGTTGTCCTGGCGTGCACCGAAAGGTTTGTTCCCGAGTGTGCCACAAAACGAAAAAAAAAGCAAGATCCAAGGGTGACGCGCGATGTTTTACATTTTAAACGCAAGATACACTCCATAGAAAGATACCAACCATGTTTAGAGGGTAAGCTTCCTTCCCTTCGACAAAAACTACGAATCTTCGTACGTACATCTAGGTATTTTTATTTTAAGTCACTATGTGCAACTTTCTTAAGAAAAACCTAAGAAATTCTACGCGCATTAATCCATAACAAGTAAAGCTATTAAAGGGCAACTCCAGCCAAAACTCAAAATGAAATAAATTACTGGTATCGCTGTAGCGACACAAAATACGACCCCAGCCAGAATATCACGTCCGTGGGACGCCGCATTCTCAACTAATGCCGATAATAAAAATGCGACCCGCCGCGAGCCGCTGCTCCTTAGCGGGCGGCCAGCGGGTTGCCGATCGCTAAGGCAACATTGCGCCGTGACGTCAGTATCGTTCTCTTTTTTCCTCCGGTCCGAGCATTGCGCGGAGTGCGCTTCTTTGAGCCGCTAGCACCGCTACTTCGGCTTGTGATTGGCGTGTTTAGCCGTTGCTTTTATCTGTAGCCCGTGTAGCTCCGGTATAGCCTTTTGTTTATTTGCTTGTGAGGACTCCAAGGCTCGTTTTAGCGAGCAACTCGGTGCGCCCAAGACTGCCCAGCTGTTCCTCGAAAGATGCCGAGTGCAACTTGTAGCGCTGTGGGCTGCTCAAACAACCCGCTGCGCAACACGGAGGTGCTTTTTCACAAGTTTCCAACGAACCGGAAATTGGAGAAGGTGTGGGTGAACGCTGGTCGACGAGTGGACTTTGGACTTGGGCTTTTACGCGCCCGAGGAAAAAAGAACGAAAAAACAGACGTGTACAGCCCAGCACACGTGTGTTCGGGCGCCGGGGCCCGCGCCGGAGAGCCTCAAAGCTTCGTGTCTGGGACTGACCCGCAGCACGAAAGCGAGAGGGCCTCCAGTACAGTACATCACCGGCAGCGCGGCGTGAGAGTAACGCCGCTCCATGCTCGTTGAACGAGAACGATCCTGACGTCACGTTCACATAGCGGCTGATTTCCAGTGTTGCCGGGGCCTCAAGCGGCTAGTTTCGGTTTTGTTGGCCGTGCCCCAAACAAAACTTTGAGGCGTGGATATCTTTAAAACTACGCACTATAACGATAAAAGAATTACACCTTGCAATTCAGGGACGCTGAGTGTACTAAAAACAGTCATAATCCCAAAATCGAAAGTATGGACCGGAGTTGCCCTTTAGGAAATATACTTTAGTTCAGCGCGTTAGTGATAAAGTTAAATGTAAAAGAAACACATGAAGGGCGGACAAAACAATACATCTTTCGACTTTGAACGAACAAAATTTAATCATTAAAGATTAAACTCTGTACTTTGCAAGTCAAACTATGTGGGGTTTTCTTCCGTCAATCATGTTTTAAACTTTCTTGTAATTAACTGGCGACTTCAATCTGGGAGATATTGATTGGAACAATGTAATCTTTAAGGCAGCTGCGATTAACCTCTGTACCATGCAAAAATATGTTTTTGTCCGTCCTTCATGTTTTCTTCTTTCTTACATTTAACTAGTAAGCACCTCAATCACGATAGGAGCGCGCTCAACAATGAACAGAGTATCGCAGGCGAAATTAACCGCTTTTTTTTCGACGTACACTGTTGATAACACTGTACTACCAACATTAGCTTCTGTCATGCATCACCAAATCAGTAATTTGGTGGGGACTGTAGATTGTATTTTCTAGAGTTTACTTTGACTGGATGCTAAAAAGCGACAAGATAGTATTCGTAATGCGTTTTACAAAGGTACGCAGAATGATGCTCAAAGTTTCTTTACGAGATATACTTTTGTTGATTAAAAATTTGCGAAGTGTCATAAAATTGGGAAGTGACCAAGGTAGTGCCTATACTTAAAAGCGGCGATAAAAAGCTTCTCTCTAACTACAGACCTGTGTCACTCTTGAGTACATACAGCAAAGTTCTTGAATATTTCATTTTTAAACACATCCTAATACTTTTGAAATATGCAACATTTTTGGTTAAAGACCAACATGGTTTCCGACGCGCGTATTCAACAGTGACTGACACAGCAGCTTCACAAGTTTCACAAATTCGCTACCGTAGTGGATAATGATGGTCAGGAGGATGCTACTTTTTTGGACTTCGCGAAGACGTTTACTAATGTCTCGCATCGTAAATTACTGTATAAACTTAAGCAGGTACTGGAACATTAATGTCTATTACGGTGGATTGACTCTTACATTAGAGCCCGTCAACAGTATGTGACTGTTGGAAAGGCAGAGACAATAAAAATGCATGTTCTTTCAGGAGCGCCACAGGGCTCGGTACTCGGTCCTTTGATCTTTTTCTGTTTATTAATGATCTGAGGGCAATCAGCCCATTAATACGGTGTCCTTTTTTTCTGACGAGTGTGTTTTGTTTTCTAAAGTATCCTGTATTGCCGATCAGGAATGTTTAAATGATAGTCTCCACATATTATTTTCCTGGTGCCAAAATTGGCAAATGATTTTAAATGTAAAGAAATCTGTTCAAATGACACTAACACTCAGAGGTCTCCACCCATGTTTCGCTATGTTATAAACGTAGTTACTTTAGAAATAGTCACTTCTGATAAGTATTCAGGTGTAATCATTACGTCGAACTTAAGTTGGACTGCACTTTTTGTGAATGTTATAGCGAATGCTTCCCGTAAACTGCGGTCTTTACGAAGGAATATGTGCCACTCCAGTGCAGAAACGAAGCTCGTGGGATACACTTCTTTGATTCGTTCGTTTTTGGAATATGCCGATATTTTATTACCCGTATTCTCAGTCATTTATTGATAAATTGGAAGGCGTTAAAAAATAGGCACTTCGATTCATTTATAGCGCATACGACAGAAAAACGTCCATGTCATTCTTGTATGCCTCATCCGCATTACCCCTGTTATCATGTCGAAGGAAAGTAAAGCGCTTGAAGTTTATAATCCAATACACAATACGTTTGGAATAAATTTTACCGACTTTTTAAAATACAACTGCCGTGACACATGGCAGAAACACAAAACTTCCCTTCGCGAGTTTCAATGTTAAAAATACATTTTTAAATGTTATTTTATTCCTAGATCAGTCCGTCATTGGAATGACTTCCCTCAAAGTGTGACAAGGCTCGCTATATACGATTGTTTCACTAGCGCATTAGACGATTTCTGTATAAATATACGTCCACGAAATAATCGCCAATTTTGTATAATTTAAAAAGTTAATTTTCGTATTGTTTTTTTTTTAATGTCTGCCCTGAAACTGTACATGCAACCATGAATTTGCCCACACGCCTGGGCCGGCGGCCCCGGCGGCACCGCGCCCCGCGGAGAAATAGTGCAACCAACCTCTGCTTCGCCGTCACCGCGTGACGCAGCAGAGGCTGGTTGCACTATTTCTCGATGGGGCGCGGTACCGACGGGGCCGAGATGCGCTCCGATAGCAAACCGAAACTTAAAAACCCGTCGAATTCGTGCGGTTTTTCAGAGATCCGTAAAATGCCTCGCGTGCCTTCAATCGTTCTGCAATTTGTTGATTTAGTGTTTTTGATGATGCTGACCAATTTTCTAATTGAAACCATGCCCTTGAACACACTATAAGAAAGTTAATTACGCAAAAATATTTAGCAATGTATTTATCCCGGACTTTGATCATTTTCCTAAATAGGTCCCTGGCCCAAGACCAAAACGACACAAGCCTCTTTTTTTTGTTTTTGTTTTGCGACGCGTAGTTTTCGCAATATCGAATTTGTCCACCTTTCTTGAAACAGGCTGTATAAGCTTATATGGGAGGCTCTGGTCCGACATACATTTCGGGTATCTCGGGAGAACGGCTTGATGTTGGTAGGGAGGAGAATCGAAAAAGGCGTGACTGTAGTATCGTGTTACGTCATGTGTTTCGCAAAGTGACGATAAAAAAAGGGTGTATTAAATTCTTAGCTTTTGAAATTCATTTTCCGATGGAATCTTAGTTTTTTGGCTTTGATAATTTAGCAACGTAATTGAAGGTACGCAAACTTGCGCGCGGCATGAAGACCAACGATTGCTATTGTTTTGGGGTGGAGAAACTCTGAATTTGCTTGCACTTTTTAAATGCTCACCAACCTGCTTCTACCTCACAACTAACTGTATGTTAAAAAAGAAATAAACTCTGAAAATTTTAATGTGCGCAGGAACGAAGAGCGAGTAAAACGTCACGATCATTGAGCTGGGATGGGATCCATCTGTTTCTCGCCATGATTTGCTGCTTACGTGTTCTACAGAAAAGGAATTCACATACTTTTTAATACGGAACCCTTAACTCTCCCATGGAGTCGAGCCGGCGGCGTTTCTAACTGCAAATAAACGCGAAAGAAATGCCTATTCTCCTATTGGGAGAAGGGGGATAAAACAATTCCATCCTGTTAAAAGTGGCGACATTATTTGGTTGTGGAAATGCTCGAGACACGTGCCGCGCGCCAGTTCTGTGAAGAACATGGCGTCTGAAATCTAGCTCAGTGCTGCGCTTCGACGCCATGATCTTCCCAAGGGCTGCACGTTGCGCATGCCTCTTACATCGACGCACCTTGCGCTACTTCTAAGATATGAGGGGCTTTAGAAGGAGGGGGGGGGGGGCTGTGGTCGCTTCACGAGAGCGCGTGCTCGGCGCCGCCGCTCTCGTGTCAGGCGTTGCCGGGGGGGGGGGGGTGCTGCGGCCGTTTCTGCTCCTCTTGGGTCCGGGGAACATGACGGCGACTGGGGCATATATATTATCGGCGGCCGCAGCCTCCTCAGTAGCGAAACGTGGCCGTCCACACCAGTACACCACAGACGAACTAAGGGAGCGGACGAACGTCATTCATGCTTTCGCATTCACAACTCATAAAAAGTGGTTAGGTATCTGGATTTTTTTTTTGTAATGCAGAGACGACCAACAGGTGGGCGGAGTCGGAGGCTATGGACGTTGTCTAAATTTCTACGGATGTCGACATAGACCCCCTTTCCCCTTGCCTCAGCTAGACACAGACGAACACACACAAACATCCATAAATCATCTCCTATTTGTGGCCACTAATGTGATTGAAATAAATAATTAATAAGAAATAGTTGATGAAAAGAACACGAAGGTGTAAACAGACTCGTCCATTCAAACACGCGCGTGCCCACGCGGGTGATGCGCGTCAGGTAAGCAAATAAAATCTCATTCCAACGTTCAGCCTCGAATATTCCGTGCAGCAATAACTATGCAACCTCTTTTCGAATTTGCAAGTTGGCGATCGATTCAAAGACGTATGCATTTTTGCCCTGAACGTAAATTTAACCTTTTTATTATTGTAATACTTAAAAAAAAAGATTTGAAGACAGGGAACAAGATGCGTTCAAGTTTGAGCCAGTCAAGCAAGCGAAGCGCGCTTAGCGAGTCCAGTAATTCAAAGAAAATACGCGCAATATTCCCCGTCGACTGCTCTAGCCCGTTTTTCGTAACCCGACGGCATTATTGAAATCCTTTGAGACGATCCTTTATTTGCATACGCATAGCCGGCGACCATCGATCGAGTAGGGTATACGAATATGTACCTCCTTTTTGGGTCGCGAAGCAATGCGGGCGCGTACAGAAGGCACCGAGATCGAGAAACAATATAGTTTTGTGAAGTTTCGGAAAAAGAGGACGGCGATTCGTATCGCGCCCTGGAACGCCTATCTCCGAACGCTGAAAAGGAGCGGCGAGGTTCATCGTGGAATCCGGTCCGGTGCATTATGGGAATCCCAGCCGGAAAATCGAAACTCGAGGGAGATATTGTATAGCTGTTGGGTCGGTGAGCGCAAAGAGAATGCTGAGCTATATGCAAGAGTTATGAAGAGCAGAAGTACATGGACTAGTCGCGATGTTATGTACACAATGAACAGGACACAGATTGCGCGAAGGATCACGTGACGTGACGCAGATGGACGGCGGCAGCTGGTGCGACATCTCGATTTTACATCGCGTTGCGATTGTCCGCATATTTCCGGTGATGTTGCGTTGCGCGGTGTCTCGCGTAAACCACGACCGATCGCACGCAGCTATACTTCGTTTCAGCTTGGAGCCAGCCGATGCCAGCGAGCGTGTGGCCCTGAACAGTGCCGTACTGCACGAGCTCGCGTGCTACGGAATGCTAGCCCGAGCTCGCGCTTGTAGCATCGGCTGCGTCTGGACCCAAGCTGAAACAGTATAGCACCAAGCAGGTTCTCGCGGACGCGCTGCACAATATCTTGTACACACCAGCGTGTCCATTCTACGCTCGGTAATATTTTCTTCCACGTGCCGCTCCACGTTCAAGCACAGCAGGATCTTGACGTCGAATGCGCTCCAACCTAAACCCTGAGTGTGAAATCGTCAGCGCCACAACGACCAGGTTCTATCTCACGTGCGCGTTTATGCCGTCGAGCAGCCGCTTCTTGCTCGGGTTTATGCTTCGGGCGCCCCGTTCTTGTGCTCAAGGGCTTAGAACGCCGCGAGAACGGGCGACCGAAGGCGAGAAAGAGCAGGTGGCGAGGAGCGCGATCATGTGACCCCCAGCGCCATCGCCATTGGCCGAACGCGCTGCGCCTAACCGCGACACTTATCGGCGAAATCGTGAGAATATCACTTTTGTACTCACCCTCAACCGGCGCCAAAGCCGCCTGCGATAAATGCTCCCTCCCTTTTCGGCAACACGGCACTCGTCCAGTACAACAAGCCCAGTACTGCTGACGCTATAAAAAGAAAATATGACGCAAGCTGAAATCTTTGCCTCATTAACACCAGCGTAGATCACAATTCGTTGTTCTCCTACGTTTAAAATGAGCGCGCAGAAATTCGTGTCTATTTGACGCCTTCAGCGAGATCACACATAGAGTAGTTAGGTTTGTTGCGTCGTGTAGACCATGTTCACGCATATACCGCAGGGATGCCTGAGCGCATTTATTCAGCGCTGAAAATAGCGCAGAGCTTGCTGGTCAGCGCTCACCTCGCGATTAATTAATGACGCAGCACTGATACAGCGCTGTAGCAGAGCTAACTTACAGTGCCGTTGCTAGTGTTCATCATGATGAATGTGAAAGACTTCTTAAAATACCACCGAAGATGATGCATGCTAATCAAAGGAATGTATATGTATTATGGCCTCGTTCACATGACGGAGGCGAACCCAAAAATAAAAGTTCGTTCTTGTATTCTCATTCGAACAGCACAGCGTTTCATTTCGCCTGCTCGCGCCAAACTTCTTTGTCTGCTACGAGGTAGGCGAGTCGCTATGATGCGCGTTTTGGCCGCTCGAAGCGGGACCGCCGACGCAGAGATGTGTTCTGATAGGAAGCCGAAACTTATAAGCTAACTCCACTCAAAAGTGGAACCGCTCCAAACACCCATTAGCGCTTCAAAAGGAAAAGGAATGGCCATAGCCAAAATACCGGGTCAAAGGGACGCCGCAATCAATACCAAAACCCTCCTAGCAGACACACTTAAGATTGCTTACGTGTAGGAATGCGAAATCATTCCTACACACAACGCATTCCTACAAAACACGGCGCTCCGGCGGTGACATCACGCTCCCCCACTGCGCAGGCGTGGCGCACCCACCGGTTCGACGGCTTCCGTGACGATGCATCTGCGCTGCTGAGCTTTTCTCTGTGTTTTATTTCTGTGGCGCCTCCGCTTTGACCTTGAGCGACCCCACCGGCTTCCGTGACGAAGCATCTGGCATGACGCGTCGCAGCCAATGGGAATTTAAGTGCCGTTTTCGCTGGACAGACAAGGCCGGCTTCGCTCCATGGGACAGTTAACGCTTTCGTATTAAAATGCAATTACCAGCTTCTCAGCAGGCCGCCATCGGACTAGCTGTTGCTAAAGCTACGCTGCAAAAACTGACATCACGTTCGTAAAGCCATTTCTTTTCCCGAATGCTTCCCTGTTGTCTCCGCCGACGACAGTGCTTCGCTTCACGTTTTCTGCTTTTTTGTTATGTTAAAAAAAGTTGTTGCGTGCCTCTGGCATATATTTTCTAAGTAATCCCGAGCGATTTACATTCAAGATATGGGTCGATACCGAGTCAGATGGAGGATTCAGCGAGTTGGTAATTCATGATGTGGTGTTGAGAAGACGAATCTACCAGAGTATCAAAGGGACCATGAAATTGTTTTGAAATCGAATTTCATCCCTCGTACGTCGTAAAAGGTGTGACAGAGAAACACAAAAGCATAAAAATAGAGGACCAAAAAGATTTCTCCGCTATAGAACCTTTAAAAGAAGACTGAATTTTTGCGCCTTCTTTCCTTCGAAAGCTCTCTGCCTTTTCACTGCGATACATCCGCGGAACCGCAGCACACCAGCCAAATCCACGTCGCCTATTTGGTAAGAGCCTAGTTTACCAGCACCGCGATCATAGACAATAAATAGCCGGCGAATGTTTCCTAGAAGTTTTGATAAATTACATTCAGATCCACATTTTGGTAGCACAATTAGAGATGCGACGAAAATTGCCGAATTTGATAATGCTCAAAGCCAAGCGCCATCTATCGTGTGGTAAACGAAGCAAGAGAAAGACCCGACTGCGCCTGCGCAGTCAACCCACGAGCGTCGTCTGCTGAACGAGTTTGCTCCTTGTCGCGCTTTCTTTCTTCGCAGAGCAGACTTTCGTTTCTGGCTGCTCGAGTAGTGTTTACATTGGTTGTGATTGATCGCTCGGTCGATATGCCGAAAGGCTGTAGTGTACCGAAGTGTCCGAATTAGATTTCTGGAGTCCGGTGGTTAAAAAGAAACAGTTGCAGTTTCACCGCTTGCCACTCGATGAACCACGTGGAAGCACTTGGTGCAGGCTCATCGGTTTGAGGGCACCCGGGTATAAGGTCATTCGTATGTGCTCGGAACATTTTGACACTGAGCATGATTACAACCACATTCCCAGTGCTCCCCGCGAATCCGGGCAGGTTCTAAAGCTCTCCGCCTGAAACCCGATACGATTCCGACGCTTCGGCTGCCGTCGCCCCCGAACAGGAGAGAGTCGCCAAGCGTCAAAGGACCACGGCGAGCACTTGCAAGTGCACCTTCAAAGAATCTAAAACATTTACAATTTTTGTTACTTCGGTACATCTAGATATACGGCCGAAACGTATCCTACCATTCAGTACTTTGGAGCCGCCACTTTTTGTCGTCCGGTTCGTCGGAAGACTCGCCGCACTTCCCAACAGGCACACCGGCCTATGGGAGTCCCATGTTGTCACTGTAGCGCTAACTTATCTAACTGATTTTCGCTTAACTACGATGTGTATCGCGGCGCAATGAGAGACGCCGATTCAGAAAATATCTCGGTGACATCAGCGCCATCAGCGCAGTAACACCTATCGGCACACCGCCAACTCGCCGCCGCTAACGCTCCCAGTCTCCTACTGCCGAGAGAACTTCCGGTTCCGATGCCGCCGGACGTCACGACCGTCAAAATTATACCTCGGCTTGTTTTGCGGTGGGTTGGAGAGGAAGAAAAGTCGACATTTCATTAATTTTTTGTGTAGAAGTTAAGAAACCTAGACGAAAACGGATGCCTGTTCGGCATTCAGTGGACATTGAAGGTTTCATGTAAAAGTTATTTGGCAAAAGTAAAAAGGTCATTTCAAGGTCCCTTTAAGTGAGCGCCCCCGCTTTTGTGCCTTCTTCATGTTGCGCTGTTGCTTCCTGCGATACCGTTCGCTGGATAGATTCCAGTACGCAGTGGACTCCAAGCGTCAAATCGAGAATTTATTCTTATGAATGGACGCTGGCTAGCTACGAACGGGATCTAGCGTTGGTGGGTGCTGCCGGTAACTCCGAAAACAACGAGATATTGAAGGATGATGCTGTGTCGTCGCAGTTGCAGCGCTGCCGATTGCCCTTTTAACTCCCGCTTGCAGAGCGCCCATGGCTTCCAATTTTATTGTCCAAGAGCAAAGAGCGTGTAAAGCGATGCGGTCACAACAGCCATGCTGCCCGCAATGCGGCAATAGCAGTATATATATATATATATATATATATATATATATTAATTCAGCCTGGTCTATTTTGTTTTTCGATCGTCAACTTTATGCAAGCTAATTAAGCTTTATTTGAGGAGCTGTATATCTATAAAGCAAAACAGCAAATCAGGATCAACACGCCCTCCTTTCTAAAAGCGTTTGTGCAACTCAGCAGGTCGAATGTTTCGCGGTACGAAGCTGAAGTCAACCAAGTACCGGTGCTTCAAGCCGGTAGCTTCGGCTTCGCGCTAAAGTTCCAGAGCACACATTTGAAATCACTCAACTACGAAACTTTAGACAACACTGAAAAAAGAAAACTGCACCTCGGAATACAGGGGTACTCACTTAGTTGAAAACTTAAATGACCACAAAATTTAAGAAATGGAGTCGAGTTAACCTTTTAATTTCGTTACAATTTAGTGTGTTTACGGAACGCCGTAAAATGGTGCGTGTGCCTTATATATTTGTAGAGTGGGATGGCTTAATAGTCTTCAATGAGGCCTTGAAAGCTTCTATTTGAAACCACACCTTTAAGTGTGGTTCAATGGTGCCTTTGTTTAAATCAGGTAATGCTCACTCTCCTCTTAATTACGGACCTATATCTTTAACTAGTGTCCAATTTAAAATGTTGGAACATATAATCTATTTTAACCTAGTTAACTTTCTTGAATCCAACTCATTTTTCACATATCGTCAGCATGGTTTTCGTAAATTATTTTCATGTGAAACGCAACTGGTTTGTTTCACGAACAATCTTTTTTCTGCGCTAGACAATAATCTTTCAATCGACTGCATATTTCTCGATTTCTTGAAAGCCTTTGATTTAGTCCCTCACCAACTGCTCTGCTTAAAATTAAAAAAAACAACTAAACATTAACTTTAACATTTTTGCATGTATCGAAAATTTTCTCTCCAACGTAACACAGTTTGTATCTGCAAACGATTCAGACTCTTCCCTGCCCAGTTAGTTCGGGTGTGCCGCAAGGTTCCGTCCTCGGCCCCCTTCTTTTCCTCATATACATAAATGACCTCGTTAACAATGTCCAATTATCCACAAGGTTGTTTGCAGATGATTGTGTCATTTATCGTGTAATCCATTCTGACACTGATACGTCTTTTCTTCAGACTCACCTTAATTCAATTACTAACTAGTGTGACGTCTGGAAAATGCGCCTTAATGCCAATAAATGTAAAGTAATGAGCATTTCACGGAAAGCTGCCTGTACTAACCCTCTTCAATATAACGTTGGTTCTTTTCTTGAACAGGTGACATCGTACAAGTACCTAGGTGTCCCTGTAACATCTGACCTCTCCTGGCAAACTCCCATTAGTTTTATTGCTAACAACGCTAATCGCATGCTAGGTTGCTTATGTCGCAACTTGTCAAGGGCTCCTTCATCATTAAAACTATTACTAGTTAGATCCAAGCTTGAGTATGCGAGTTCTGTGTTGGACCAAGGCCATGAATTTCTTAATAATCAAATTGAATCCGTACCAGAATCGTGGCGCACGTTATATTTTGTCTAATTTCTCACGTTTTTCCAGTGTATCATCCACGAAACTAACTTTAAATCTTCCAAATCTTTCATTGCGTAGAAAATGATCTCGTTTGTCCTTATTTCACAAAACTTATCATCGCCACCAGCATCTAAGCGAAGAGCTTTTTTCTGAACCATCGTATGTATCCCATCGAAATGATCATCAGCATAAAGTCAACGTTCCTTTCAGTCGCACGAAGCTCTTTTTTGATTCTTTTATCCCAAGGACTACTAATGACTGGAAGACGCTCCTGCATTCAAGTTTGCAATTGAAAACTATTATGTTAACTAATATGTGTTGAATTTTATATTTTGTACTTTTGTTTTTCCCCCACTCCCTTCTGTAACGCCGTATGGCATTGAAGGTATTGAAATAAATAAATAAATAAATTTAAAAGACTCGGTTGCTCCGAATTAATTAATAGCTTAATTATATTGAACGTTATTTACTGTGCGATGCATATTTTTCGCGGGGATGATTTGGCCAGAGTTCTATGAAACAAATATACGCATACAAATATAAAGAAACAGACAAACATGAAGACATGCGGTAAGACAAATATACGGACGCACTACCCTAGACAGTGAGAGTCGTGTAGATATTGCCGCGTGCGTGGCGGTGTTGGGCACAAACGCGGCCGCCAGGCGGAAGAACGGGATTCGAAGCCGGCTTACCTCGGTCCTTTCTTTTGTTATCTGGGACCCTGATCTGCAACGGCGGGACCAAGAAACAGGGACATGGCCGCTAAGCTGCTCCGATTGGTCGGTGGTGCGGCGCTGACCAATCGCAGCAGGCGGTGACGTCCCGGTCCCTTAAGGCCCCGCCGTGTAGACGAGGGCCGCCATGTGCTCTTCTGGGCAGTTCCAGCTCCTTTTCAACTGTTCTCGTGTGTTGTGGTTCGGAAGATTCCTGAACGTACCGCGCGCACAGAAAGAGCGGTAACGCGCTGATTTGAAACAGTCGCCCTCCATCACCGACGCAAGATCCGTGTCAATCTCCTTCAGTGTGCAGGCACAAGTTCGTGCCAATAACAGTTTCTTTCCAATTTCGCATCCATCTCCTATTTTTATTCTTCACAGTATGCGCGCAGATAAATAGACACAAATTCACGAACTCATTTTGACAATAAGCAAGTCGCCAACCTTGAAGACTATAATGATTTTATTATCACAAACGATCATATTCCAGTTAACGCTATAGCGCAGTTATTTTAGAGGTATGAACGCAACAGAGTGATGCCGGCAGTTCCTAGAGCTTTTTAGGTTTCTTGGAGAAGAGGGAAAATAAACTGACATGTAGGCGTGAGGTTAGAGAAAACAAACACAAAGGAATCTATATTCCAGGATCGCGTAACATTGCAAAGACAAGAAACGCTTCCGATTGTTGGAAAAAAAGAAAGTCAAACAGTCTCCCGAAAGGCCTTCGGTCGATTGAAGTTTTTCACTTGGAGGAGGGACGTTATAAACGGCGAGTTTGATCGAAATTTACTTCACTTTACTATAAGTGTCTCTTGGAATCGAGATACGTTGGATTCAATTCAAACTGACGGAGTCGACTTCAGAAAAGAAAAAAAAAGATTAGATTTGTCCGCTTCCATGAAGGTAATGCGATTGAATATAGATACCTGTCACACTCAGTGAGAAGAAAAAAAAAAAACTCGCAGAAGCAAATTTTTTTATATTTTAGAGACACTCTCTTTAACCTGCCGCACACGTGAATGGAATCGAAGATTTTGTTTTTAGGCAGGTCCTTATAGACAGTTTGCTGAATACTTCCGAAAAAGAAAAAAAAACTGAGCTAAATCCCCCTGAAGACGTTGTTCAAACTTTACGTAGGTTCAATTTAAAAAAAGGAAACATTGGCGGGTAGCCAGAGCTGCTTCTATAAATCTATAAATGAAGGCATGAACGTGAAGCGGATTGAAGTGCGATGATGACAAAACATAGAAGTGATCGAATAACGCTCAGTTGCCATCTCTCAAGAGATTCCCCCCCCCCCTCCTCCTTTCCGGCTTTTTGGGAGACGGTCGTCCAAGCTGACCGTCATACTTTCTGTCTATTTATATACGTGTATATTTTTGTCTATGCTGCAGTGTGTGTGTGTGCGTGTGTGAAGATCATTATATACTTACACTTACTTTCTAGCTCTTCTGTCCAACGATTTTCGGCTTCAGTGAACTCAAAATTGAAGTGATAAGAAGAAAAACAAATTTAGCACTGCGCAATATATTTTTACTAAGTGCGTTATACTGTGAAATACTTTGAGTTTTCAAAATGAAAGTTTAAAGAAACACAAAAAATGCAAACGGCCGAAACTGCTTCCGTCCGTCCTCCAGGATTCACAATCTGTCCTTGTCTGTCTTTCGTTTTTCTTTTTTTTATTAATGAACACGTTTAGTGCCCTTTACAAAAAGCCTTTATTTCGCTTTTTTTTTTACTTTAACTTGTGTGCGTCAGTTTTAAGCATTAATAGGAACAAAAGAACACTTTTCCGAAACGAGGAGGATGAAGCGAAATCCCGAGTGCATCGGGTAACCCGTGTCATAGCGACAGCAGCTTGGTGCTCGCGTAATTCGCCATCGCTGTGGCATCCTAGCCGTTCCTGCGCCGCCCCTGAGCGCGGGGCTGCGCATTTTTACGCCATTTTTGCCTCCGCTCTCGAATTCGCCTCATCCGTAGTCGGTCTACGAAGATCTTCCTCAGCTTGCCGTAACTGAAAGTCGCGTTCATCGAACCCGTTCTGATCTCCCCGAGGTCATACGACACGCAAGTTTGCCTGCTCAGATGGTCCCGCTCATGCGCTGGCACAACGTGGTGTCGATTGCACGTCCTAGAGTCACTGGGCTCATTCGCTCGTACCTGCACCAGCTGCACTCGGTACACACCGCCGTATTCAGTTTACGAGTGCAGCCCGTCTAAAATCATAACTGGAAATACACGCTCCTGCCCTTTTGTGCAGCGGTGCAGGCTGGTGCAGCTAAATGAAACGAGCCTACTGTCATAGCCTCCTATATACTGACTAAGCCTGGCAGATCGCAGCCAGGCCGCAGAAATGGAATAGGTGGAGCGGCAGACAACGGATAAGAGGAGAGCCACGTGACTGGCGGCACGTTGCGGCGAGACGCCGAAACACACTTCTCCCGAGCGAACAAGTGTGTTTCGGGTCCTCGCCGCTGCAAAAGCTGTGCGTTGACGTCCAGGTTCCTCGAGAAATGGCTCTTTGATGCTCTGTGCTACCAGATCCTCGCTCTCCAAATCTGCGACCGGGCACGCTATGGCTCTGTCGTCTAAACTGCACGGCTTTGTGAGTATGGAGGAGGCTATGCTATTGTCAAGCTGAGAACGGAAGGGCGTCTCTTTCGAACGCATCCAGCAGGCGCGCGTTGCGCTTCGCCGTGTCTTGGCTAGGCTGACGAGACGGCGTAGCCTTATCGGAAGCTCATCGAAGGTAGAAAGAAATGGGATGTTTTCTCATGTAGGAAAGTCCCGTTGATAGCTCAGCTAGCAAAAAGACTCTTGCTGAGACGATTTCTCTCGTCCATAGGTATGCCCGGTTCGAACCCAGCTCGGTGAGGGAGGAAATATTTTGATTTTCTTATGAACTCAGCGGCGGTGCCGGGCGGATCTGGGAGTCCCAAGCGCGACGGCTGGCAACGATCTTGTGATTGATAATGTCACCGAAAGTTTTCACGAAGGATGGCCAGGCGATTTCCCAGTGACGTTCCCAATTACAGCTTCCGCTCTAAAACGCGATGCACGCAGTCAAGCTGGCGTTTTAAGGCTCTGTTGTGGTGTTTCCAATTATATGGTCACGATTAAAAATTAAGAAAAGAAGATGTGAAACTAAAAATAAGCATTTAGTAAGTCGAACGTGCGCCTACATACTTAAAGAGTAAAGGCCAGTTCACACTCTTGACAACCAAGTACGACTGAGAGAGACCAGACCGGTTTTTAAGCCTCTTGCGACGTCTTAGGACCAGATGCGCTGCTGCGGAGCTGGTTCTAAGAGGTCGTAAGAGGCTTAGAAACCGGTCTTGTCTTCCTCGGTCGTACTCGGTTACAAGAGTGTGAACGGGCCTTAAGGTTCCAGCATCTTGTTCGAATTTCTAGTGTCCCTTCTAAACTATTTTACTCAACTTCCGGTGTCCCCCAGGGTCTATTCTGGGGCCTCTTCTATTTCTGATATTTGTTAATGATATAGCCTCATGTGTAAAAAAAGCTGAGCTCCTACTCTTTGCGGATGATATTAAGATTTTTATGCGCGTTGCTACTCCTCTTGATTGTAATGCTCTTCAGCACGAAGTGAATAACATACTGCAATGGTCTTTGGCGAATAATTTGCTCCTAAATCCTACCAAAACTAAAGTTCTTTCTTTGAGCAGACGACACACTGTTATTCATTTTACTTACTCTTTGGGAGGAACTCCAATCGAACGCGTGACTGTGATGAAAGATCTTGGTGTGTGCCTTGATAGCGCGTTGTCATTCAACGCTCATGTTTCTTTTATTGTTGGCCGTGCGATGAAAACTCTTGGTATCATATCTCGTATAACTAAAAAGTTCAGACGCCCTGCTTGTATGATTCGTTTATTTTGTGCTTTAGTTCGTTCACGACTTGAATTTGCATCTGTTGTTTGGAATTCTCTAACAAGTACACAGTCTTTAAGTATTGAATCTGTGCAAAAAAGAATGATACGCATTTTGTATGATAGACACTTTCAGCGTCGCTTTTATTATGATTATGAATTTCTTCTTAAGAGCGTTTTACTTACAACTTTGTCAAATAGAAGATTAGAGCGTGATCTGATTTTTTTGCACAGGGTGGTAAATGGTTGGACTGATGCTAATCAACTTCTGAATTCTGTCGATTTTCATGTTCCTTGTCGCGTTACCAGAAATTTAAATGTCTTTTATATTCAATTCATGTCTAAACTCTCACCACTGTCCCGTATGCAACTTTCATTTAATACAATCGCATCCTCTACTTTGGACATCTTCACAGATCTCCCAGTTTTTCGCCGGAACTTGGCAAGTCTAGTTGAAAGTTGAAACTCTATTACATTTTGTGTGAAGTGTGCGACCTATTTGTAGTTATGCTAATTTGTACATTGAAGCTGTGCGTGTGCTGTGTTTCTTCTTTTTGTCTTGTGTGCGCCAATGTGAAGACCCCGCGTGGTTGTTTTTGGGCACATTAAATAAACAGATTATTATTATTATTATTATTATTATTATTATTATTATTATTATTATTATTATTATTATTATTTTAGTTAAAAAGATGCTTGAGAGGTATTTCGTTTTAATAGGGAACTATTTGGTTCCGGTCTCTATCCTGTTTATTTATATTGTAGACACATTTTGCTTTGTAATGTGTGCCACTTTTAAGCGCCTGCCTTTCTGGAACATTAATGAATATTCTGCTGTTTGTAGGACATTTTAACAGAAGACACCTTCCGTGAAGTTTTTTTTTCTGCATATTTTTTCAGTTTTGTAGTGTTTCATTTTGCATTGACATTGCTCTATGATTTCCGTTTTTGGTCTGTGCATGTAATATATTGTCGCGTAAAATTTTCACGTTATAACTAGAGTGACCAACTTCATAGAATTGTGTTTATATTTCTTTTTTTGTCTGTTTTATATTATTGTATTTTCCGTAGCTACACAGCTACATATCGTTTTTTTATTGAGGATGGCGTCGCACAAGCCTTGTGTTGGCTTTTGATGCATCCGCAACACTAAACTTTTCTTTGCTGGTAGCAATAAACTATTATTATTATTATTATTATTATTATTATTATTATTATTATTTTTTTTTCTTCTGAACTTTCGGTTGAGCGTCACATGATCATATTGGCTTCGGCCCGCACTATTGCATGGATGTATGAATGTTCTTGAATACAAATTTTATTATTAATTATTATTAATTAATTATTATTATTATTATTATTATTATTAGTGTGTGTGTGTTGTTGTTGTTGTGTATCTTTTATGGTCGATTCAGTGTAGGTAGTCATGAGTGTGTATGAGACCAGAGTGTTAGATACAGTAGGTTAGTGTGTGTGTGTGCGTTTTTTCTCTTCTTTCTTTTCTGTCTTTTTTTCTTGTCTTTTGTTTTGTTTTTCTTTCTTTTGCGCTATTGATACCATGCTGTTGGTGAGTTTGAAGGGTTCCAGCCTCACAAGCCATTTAGGCTTTGACTGACCCGATTTTTTACTGTAATATGGTTGCAAATAAAATGAATTATTATTATTATTATTATTATTATTATTATTATTATTATTATTATTATTATTATTATTATTATTATTATTATTATTATTATTATCTTGCGTCGAAGATGGAAGGGTGACTGTCGCGATGCAGCGCTAAACCGCTACTATTTTCCGGGCGGTGCGTTCAGGGAGGTTCAGATTCAGTACACACGATGACAGCCGAAAATCGCCTGGAACCCTCCAGAAATACATTGATTCGTAAAAAAAAAAACAAAAAAACAAAAACAAAGACAGGCCGTGTGGGGTTTGATCCCGCTCCTGCGCATAGCCGCGTGCGTTGCCCACACCGCCATTCACGTGGCATTGAATTCTCCCTAAGAACCAGCGGCCCGCTGCTTACCAAAATACAGTCGAAGTAAAGAGGTAAAGCACCCCATTACAAAATGGAATGGCATTCACAGAGTTCATCGTGGCCATAGTGCGTTCGGGCACTTCCTTGTGGTGGGTTATTGTCGAGAGAAGTTAGTGATTTTCGTTTTCCAGTCAGCACTGGTCGTCATCGTTTGTACTTCAAGTCATCTTCATTGTTGCCATTCACCGTCGTAGGTCGTCGCCCTGGGTCGTCCTCTCATGTCGTCGTCATAGAGCATCGTCGTAGAGCATCGCCTTTTTTGTCAAAGCTCGACATCGTTCAAAGTGACCTCGCCTTGGTCTTTGGTAGCCGTCGGTCATCCTTCTCGTCTTGGTCCACTAGCGTTCGTAGTGCTCACCAAGGCTGTTTCTTTATCGTCGTCTTCATGAGAGCGTTGAGTGTGAGAAAACGTTAAACCGCACCTCCACCAGAATGCCAGAAATAAAAACATAAGAATGTGAAACTCGAAAATAAACATTTTGTGAGGCAAATGTATGGCTACATACTTATAGAAGAAGGTGCCAGCATCTCGCGTTCAACACAGAAGGACGACTGTCCTAAAGCAGCTTTACCGCTGCCCTTATACAGGCGGTATGTTCAGGAAGGTTGCGATCAAGTGCCCACTATGACGGCCGAGAATCGACAATAACTTCCCAGAAGATTGTTGATTCATAAAGTTTCTCACAATTCGAATCGAATTGGGGATGGATAGCCTGCGGTTGTTTAGCGAATTCATGTTTCTACCCTTTGGAATGAATGGCATCGACAATCGAGCTTCATAATTCACACAGACACTTTCAGAAATGGGCCATTTGCCTTTTCATAGTTTTCTATATATGAAAAGGGCGCGCGTATCGGCGTATTTACACGTAAGCGTGTATAGTTTGCCAAGGGCCCAGATGTCATTTCATCATCCAAAAGTTTTCTTCCTCGCTCGTTTTGGCAAGCACTTGTGATGTTTGGTGCAACAAAGGATGTGCACAGGGTGGGGCAGGTATGTACATTGCACAAAACTCCTAAAACATACGGAGAGCTCTGTGGGAATGAAACCAACTGTATGTTGTTAGCAAGCGTCTTAGGAAAGTGCCGTAGTTTTTAGTGCCTCTAGTTATTCAATTAAACAATCACGAATTTGGTCACTTTATAATTATCTGTTAATGGCCGAGGCGTGAATCGGAAAGTTATAGACCGCATCGAAAAGCATTACAAAAAGGTGTTTGCTACATGCAGTGTTGCCAGACGGAGAAAAAAAAAGTCAGCAGATTGATCCCCACAAAGTCAGTAGATCTGCAAAAAAATCAGTAGATTCTACGAAATCGGTGTTTTGCCATGTTTTGCTATTTATATTAAACCACATTTCAAACAAACAGTATAGAGTAACAAATACCATGGTAATATACTCAAATAAAAATGAAAAAAAACAGTTTTTAAGTAAATTTTACGTGTTTTATGGAAGACAAAATGAAATGGCACTATACATTTTTTTGTTCTTTTTTGTTTTGTTTTATTAGCATTCACTAGTGTTGCGATTTCGAGAATTATTCTTTGAAATCGAGACTGAGCCACTTTTGGGATCAACAGATGAGTGCGACAGTGCGACATCCACCTGTCGCTATTATTGAAACGAAACCAAAACAAGACGTTCCGGCAAGTGCGCGCGTACGGACCAGCTGAGAGTTCAGGCGTACACGCGCTCACGCCTCTCGCTCTGCGCCGCGGTCTGATTGGCTCACTCGAGAGAGGGCGGCGAAATCATCCATATATGGCTCTGGCCCGGATGTCACCGTCGACGGGCTTCTGGGCCATCTAGCCAGTGCTTCGTTTTTAATTCTAGGAGAATATGAGTTTCCTTTGATGGGCGACTCTGGGAACTGAAGGGGCCAAATAATAAATTTTAATATGTTAACTAAAAAAAAAGTCAGTAGATTTTCTTTTATTTCTGTGAATCAGTAGACCCGGAACGAAATCAGTAGATCTACTGATAAATCAGTAGACCTGGCAACACTGGCTACATGATACGCTTAGCGCGCTTCTCTATTCTTGGTAAAAAAATATCTCGTGAAATAAAAAAAAAAAAAGTAGAACGCGTTTGCGCGTCGCGTTTGCAGCGCGCTTGGGACGTGCTCTGAAATAATGAAGTCCACCTGTATCACGGAGCGCTGTCTGAGACAGGGACAGAGTGAACTAGAAAGGATGTGTGGGGCCACCGGAGTGCTATTTCTGAAGCTAAGCATATGGGAAAATGGATTAGAGGGCGCTACGAGCGAAGTGGCTTGGATTTGCATAAACAAGGGTAAACAAGCAGCTATAATATAAGCTCTTGAACAAACGGACAGATAATATTTAACACATAATGTATTTTATCAGCCGCTTTTACAGCGGAGCTGTTAAGGGCTAGTTTACCAGTTTCGTGTCCGTGGACAAATAAATCTCGACACAACCCTCTGGACAGGCTACCGCCATCTATGAGCGACGGCGGCACATAGTACAGCTCCACTGCTCTTCCTTCTTCACCAGAGTGGAAAGGCTGACAGCTTTTTTTTTATGAAAAAGACATTGCGTTCCAACGCCAAGTTCGACCAGCACGCAGGTCAAGGTCATGAGGAACAATATAGCCCCGGCTATGTTCGTATACAACCTGACACCAGGCGTCACGCCAATACGTAACGTGACCGCGACCTGACGTGTCGTTACAACTCCATGCAACATCCCGACGACGGCCTGACGACGACACGTCAATGTCGTCGTCCACGTTGACAACGCTCGTTACCCGATATTAAGACTGCGTTCTGGCGTCATATCGCATTGACAACGACGTCGATGTCAACGTTTACATTGACGACCACGACGACGTCGTCACGTGGTGTCAAGACAACGGCGTACCTGTCGTCATCGTGACGTCACAAGGACGCTTGGCGTCAGGTCGTCGGCGTCGTCGTCGACATGACGCAACTTGACGTCACGACGACGTCCCGACAACCTCACGACGTCGACGTCAATGTCGACGACGACGACGTACATGACGTCAGGACTTCGACGTGACGGCGCTCCTACGTTGATGTTGGCGAAGGTGACGAAGTCACACGATGTCAAGGCTTCTGTCGTGCGGTCGCTCTGGACGTCGCTTGACGTCGACGTTTGGCGACGTCACACGACATCAGAACGACGTTGACGTCACGCAACATCAGAACGACGTTAACGTTGACGTCACGCGACGTCAGGACGACGTTAACGTAACGTCATAGCGACGTTTGACATTCCGTGGGCGTCGACGTCAACGCCGCCGTCGGCGACCACGTCAACGTCGTCCTGGACGCGGCGCGACGTCAGGACGGCGTTACAACGGCGACCTCGAGTTCGCGTAACGGCGTCGTCCTCAACGCGATGCAATATCCTCACCGCATTACAACAGCGATCGATGTCGCAACAGCGTCGTCCTCGACGCGACACGACGTCACGACGGCGAACGACGGCGACGACGTCACAACGAAAATCCAGGCGAACCAAGCCACTTCGATCGCAGCGCCACCATGCCAACTTCAGGAAGAAACACATGGTGAACAGAACCGCGCAGAACAGTGACGAGGACAGAGAAAAAGGGAACTAGCACGACACACAAGAGCTGTTCGCTTTCCTCTGTCCTCTTCTTTTGTGCGCTGTTCTGAGT
>JAZHYW010045044.1:0-23372 GCA_037355805.1 Ixodes ricinus | reverse complement strand
TGTTTCGTGTTCCTTCCTTTTTTGACCTTGTCTTTGTGCAACGCGATTTGTCATAATTTTCAGCAACGCCAGCTCGCCCGAGCTTACCGCTTTACTCAAGCTATTCATCATGCTGAACAATGATGTTGCGTGCGCCTAGCAAAACGACTGCTCGAGTATGGTTCACTTCGAGAGCGGATAACGCTACTGGCATGGCGTAAACGAGGGAACTCTGAATTTTGGTACAAAACTGTAAATGAGAAGTGAGCGCAGAATTACTGCCTCAAGAGTATTGAAAATTAATGGAGTAATTTGATCACTTTGGAAAGTAATTGTATTGTGAGGTCATTACTTGCAGACTGCGGTAATTTGTAATGTAAGTTATTTACGTTTTACAAGTTTCAGACAAGTAATTAATAATGTAATTATTTACTTTTCGAAAGTAATTTTGGCATCTCTGACAATAAGATTCACGACTCATCATGATGGACCAGTATTCAGATGACCAAAAAAAACGACTGAAGACTTTATGCGTGATATATCAATATTTAGTTATGGCCTGGACTTCAGCTAGGTCAACTGGCACGAGTCAGAAAGTTTAGAAGTCCAAAGATACCATATTTGGTACGGGCGATGTTCGTTCTTTGAAAGGTCGACGGCATTCAGTGTTGATCAGCCGCGCGTTGCAGTGTACAGTGGCGACGTCCAAAGCAAAGAGCCTGTGCAGCATTGAGGATCGAATGACCGGAGACGAACGATGCCGATTTCTGGTATTCCGCCGACTCTGGTTAGCGATTCCGTAAAATAGCGAAAACAGACCGGAGAGAGAAGAACCCGAAAACAGGAGCAGCGTGGTGGCGGCGACTGCAGAGCTGTCGGTAGCCGCTTGATCGGCTTACGTGCGGTCCTGCTTTCTGAGGCAAAGGACAGTGCGCCCTACGTTGACCGTCGAGTCCACGATGATGAAAAGCGCACCTTGCGACGCCGCAGTCTTATTTCAAAAAGATGCACGAAGCAGTCTATTTCTTTAGTTCTGCTCAACTCTGCTCAGGAATTCAACGCACGCATTCGCGCATGCATGAGCTGAAAGCCAACGTACATTTCGCGCTTTCCATTTTTGGCCGCCTCCTCCTTTCCTATATATCGAAATTTCTTTTTTTTTTACCTTGCCTCAATTTGGTTTTCCTCGCAGCATAGGCGATGGGAGCGCCAAGGGATTAACTTCCTCGAAGAAAACAAGGGTTGTACGTCGGTATTTAAGCAGTCTTTGTTGCTATTCGGTGTGTCCTATATTAACATTGGCTGTTTCGAGGGCACACGACGCACTAAGTTTAAAATATTTGTGAATTTTGTCACTAAAATAAACGTCGTTGCTGTTTGGAAGAGTGTGGTCGTCCGTGTGCGTCTTTAATATTTTGATTCTTTCGGGTTTTAAGTGTTCATTATAACAACGCGCTCAGAATTAACTAGTAAAATAATCCCTCTTTTCGTATATAGAAAGTAGAACGGCTTGCGGCACTTTTACTTGTTTGAGTATCCGGAACTCTACAGATCTGAACGAATACAAAAGTATAAAAGGCGAACCTGAGGCTAAATTGTCATTTACAGTAGCAGGGCTTGGAAGTATCGCGATAGTAGCTTAGAGATACTTCCGTGTGTCTCAATATCTCTGTATCGAGATACTTTTCAAAAATATATTTGTATATCAGTAGTGAAACACATTTACGATGTATCGCTTGTATCGCGATACTCTGCCATGCTTGGGTATTTCGTTGTATATTATGAGGGCAGGGGCGCCGCTGTCTGTCTTGTTTTCCAGCTTACAGGCTCGCTCGTCGTCGGCCGCTTTCTGTCAGGCCCATAGAGTTATTAACAATAAACGCTAGAGGCTCAGGTGGCGCTAGTGTGCTGTTGCATTTTTAAGCAGACAACAACCAGTCTAAATTTGACTTCCGGTAATGCATTCCTATGGGAAAACGCCAATGCGTTTTCTTTTCGCGCTTGATTATACGATCAAATATTGCTTAGTGTTGTGACAGAATAAAAAGTTTGGAACGTTTTACAATCGGATGTACAGAAATATGTGTCAGAGTGTTTTTCTTTAGAATTCATGCGTCGAACACTGCGCTAAAATAGCCCAATACACATGTATAATACGTGTTGACGTTGCAGACTACTATTAAAGGGCACGTCTTTACGCATTATTCTTAATGTTATGAAGCACACAGAGTGAATCAGCTTGACAAAACACCAAAAAGATGCTAATATATGCCAAATCAAACAATCAAAAGAGACGACAAGAACGAAGCATGGAGTTATGGAACGAAGAACGCGTTCTCGATTAGTAACAAACTGTACATTAGTAACAAACAGCGTTTCGGTCTTCTGAATGCTCTTGCAGCCTGAATAAACCCTACGCACTTTTAATTGTTCTTTTTGTTTGAATTGATAGCTTGTATTGACATATTAGGCTGTACAACCTAGACTTGGGCCTCAATATTTGCTAACTTAAACATCGCTCAGTAATAAAAACAAACAGTAACTAAATAAATTGCACTTTTATATTGTGAATAAAGCTACATTGTACCCGTTACAAGTGAAGAAACTAGGCTAATTTCTATTATTCCCTGGTGAAGAAAAAAAAACCACGTGCGTTTTCCCATAGGATTACACAGGAAGATTGGAAAAGTAGACTGGTTGCTGTCTGCTTCAATTTGCAACCGGAAGTCCCGTAGACCCTAGCGCCACCTGAGCCTCTAGCCTTTTTTGTAATAACTTTATGGTCCGGCCTCGGGTCCTCGCGCGCCGCTTCTCGCTGCCGGTTTTCTTTTCTCTTTTTCTTTTAACCCTTTTTCCCAGGCTCGCTGTCGGCTATCATTTTCTTCTCCTTTCTCCTCCTTGGCCGTGTCTCCTTCTCCTCTTCTCCATCCATAGAGTTATTACAATAAACGCTAGAGGCTCAGCTGGCGCTAGTGTCTACGGGACTTCCGGTTGCAAATTGAAGCAGACAGCATGCAGTCTACATTTCCAGCCTCCCTGTGTATTCCTATGGGAAGACGCGCGTGAATTTTGTCTCTTCGCCGGAAAATAACATGAATAACTTTTGTTATTTCGGTTGTACCAGATAGTATGTACCTTTATTGGTATTGTGAAAGTGTAATTGCTTTAGTTACAGCATTTTTCTTTACCACTGAACGATGTTAAACTTTGCTCTATTTCAGGCCCAAACCTCTGTTGCATGGAAGGTATGTAAAAACGAGCGACGATTCTAAGCAAACTAACGATCGAAAGGAATGTAGAGTGTGTTCAAGGCTCGCCAGCATTTCGGTGGTGCTTATATATTGCTAATATGCCCGTCCTGTCATTGGATGAAAATGAGTCCGTCGTGCATCTTTACGATCGGTTAAAAAAACATTCGAACGCAAAAAATAAAGCACGTGAGCTACGAAAGGTGTGTCTTTTTATTATTACCTATGTCAGGCAGTTTTTATCGGGCACCTGCTCTCTGGCTTCTCCCTATTTGCAAAGATTTGGAGCGTGCGGGTGATAATTTGAACCCAGAACAAGCATCTTCGTACATATTTATGAGCAGAAAGCATAAAGCAGTACTTATTTATTGCAAATCTGACTATATTACGTGGCTTTCAATTTATTTTGATCGTCTGCATGCACAAGGAGTTACTTATCCAGTGTTACTGCGTAGTTCTTGCCGTCTCTCTTGGTTTTCCACATGTCCTTCGTTCGTTTGGCACGTATATCCCCCATGCTGGAAAGCGTCGACGCCGTGTTCGCGCTAACAGTGTCCGACAGTGCACATAAATGCACGTACGAAGCGGTTTTAGCACTCGTTTTTCATGCCACGAATTTCAAATAAAATTGCTGTAACTGACCAATTATTTCGTCTGCGTGACTGAGAAATGTTCCAATGTACCTAGTACGTACAAATTATTCGTAATATTTGGTCTTATAATCGAGCGCAGAGAGAAAATGCACTCGCTTTTTCCCATAGAAATGCATTACCGGAAGTCAATTTCTGACTGCTTGCTGTCTGCTTCAAAATGCAACAGCACACTAGCGCCACCTGAACCTCTAACGTTTATTGTAATAACTCTATGTCTCCATCGGAAGGATGGATGAATAGATGGATGTGTAATGGCTATAATCTTTGTGACGGGCTTGTAGCCTGCGCCACCTAGCCTAAGTCTAAAAAGAACAAAAACTTTATATGATTCCTCCCGCCCTTCTAAGGCCAATTTTCTCCCCCTAACTATCACCAGGCAGTGTGGGATATCACCAGGATGACCTTCGGGGGATTGGGCAAAAAAAGTAAGATACGTTTCCCCTGGCAACACACAAACACACACATTTTGCCCTCGGCGAAGCACTCACCAAGTTTCCTCTGGTCAAAACTTGTCGGCGTTGCCCCTGCATCCGGACTCACTGGGAGACAGCGTTGAGACTTTGGGCCGGAGCCACACGGGAGGGAGTCCCAATTTTCTCTGTCCCGCCTTTCCCCAGCTGTGCTAGTTAGTTGTCCATCATTTAATTTTCCCTAAATAATCCCCACCAATCTTCTAATCGCCTCTTTGTCACTGTAATCCTTTTCTCTCCCGTCCTTCCATCGTCGCCAGTAAAACCCAAGGCCCCGGCGAAATCCGTTACCCCTAGAGGGAGGGCAAGGCGAAGCCCCGTGCACTTCAAAACCAAGTGCTCTAGTGTCTCGCTATCATTATGGCAGGGGGCACATTATGTGTCTGTCTCCCTGAAATTTAGCCCTATACGTCCTCGGCCTCAAAACTCCCGTTCTCGCTTCGAACAGCAAAGAACTTCCTATTGAATTGTCAAACACATTTTCCTTCCTTATGTCCTGTTTTCGTGACCTGCACACTGTTAGAGCTGATTTCTCCTGCATTCTTCTCTCCCACATTATTCTCTCTGCCTCTTTCACCCCCTTTTTCACTGAAGTAGTCTGTTCAGCCCCATCACCAGTGTATAGGTATTTAAATGTAAGCTTTCGAATTCGGTTTGTTCATGTTGTGTTTAAACTTTTCATGTATAAATACTTGAACGCCTTCCGCGTCCACCGCGTATCATCCATTTCGATCGGGTTTTGTTCAAATTTCAACTTACTAATTGCCTCCCTGCTCTCAATAGACGACCAGCCCATGCCCCCTGTACTCCCTCATTTGGTGTTTTTCTCATGTGCTCCCAGCGCCAATCTGCCTACGCTTCTTTGTCGAATTTCTATTCAACAAAGAAGCGTAGAAGTAGAAGTGCCCCCAGCTTTTTTCCTGCACTCCCGTTTCTTCCCCTTTCTTTTTGCTGCTGTCTTTGACCACGGAATCTGGGAAAGACAGGTGGCCGGATCGAGGTCACACGAGCGGTGTCTTGCTTGGGTCTCATTTGAAATCTGGGCATTTTCTCCTCTCCCGCGGCACTGGCGACCTTCACACAGGATTGCAGACGCATCTCAATGCCGTGCGAGAAGTTGAGAACGAATAATGACCAAAGTTAATCGCGGTGCAGCCCGCTCTATTCTGAACGGCTCGTTTTTTTTTAACCTTTAGAAGGCAAGTGTTAACAATTCTGCACTGTGAAAATGTAATCTCGAGTTCGAAGAGATCAACATCGAATTTCAAGCTACAACCCGAAGGTAAGAATCGCTTCTTCAACCTAGCCATGTTTTCTCTTTCTGCCTTGTCAGTTGGTTGTATTCACGTTCATATGTTTTACACGTGTTTATGGACTATTCTCGCGTACTTCATACCAAAGTAAACATGCAAGCGGCCCGTCGCAGTACGAACAGTATTTCGAAGAGACTTAGGAAGCAGAACTGTGAACGTGGGAAAACCAATGGGTGCTCGGGACAAGGAGAACAGCAGCCAAGGATAGTCAGTTATTTCGGCTCGGCTGTAAAGTTCGCCGAGTATTAACTTCTACAAAACTTAATTGTCGAGACGATGCTTGCTTTGCAGTTTGTCGAGGAAGATGCGTTCGAGGAGTTCGTTAAATGTACAGTGGTACGAGAGGACAAAAATACGACATGTTTTATATGTTGAGTAGCGGGACTGACGGTAATGTCCCCGAGGACAGAAGAATCGACGACGCGTTTGATGACAAACTCCGCAGCATCGAATGTGCCCTAGAAGCTACGACACATGTGAGCACCACCGCAGACGTGTTGTCTACTTCAACAAAAAGTATCATGGGCGTCGCATTCAGTGAGACAACAATGTTAATTCAATATTCTGTCGAAAAGGACATTTAATTGTATTCTAGGGTATTTCAAATGAACAGTCGCTCACGAGAAAAACGGCGGACAATTCCTTCTAGAGAATAACCAACCCGTCGCTCGAGTGCCATGTTCAAGCTCTGAATGCTCTTTTGTAAGGCCTGTATAACACTGAGAAATTTTAAGGTGAATTTGAGGGCGAATCGTTTAGTGGCTCGTTGAACGTCACGAGTATTTACAGCAAATGCATGAACACTCAAGACCTCGTTCAGATTGCCAACGTATTCGTCGTCGCAGGTGCGGCATAAATTGCTAAGTGGGGTTCACAGTATTTTTTGGCTAGTGCAAATATCTCTACCTGAGTTTTCCCTCTGTCGTTTCTGATGGAGTCCGACACGCTAGAGCGGAAATCTACGGCGCTCGGCTGCGGACAATTCATCGGAACGGATTCGTACCACCGGGTGGCCGACATACTTTTGGATGTCTACGCAGACTTTAGCTTGGAAATGACCAAGATTGTCGGCATAGTTACTGGAGAATGGGAGCAACGTTGTTAAGGCCTTTGAATAATTTTGAAATTAATTATATTACGAATGGTATGTGTGCATACTACCACTTAAATGCTTTAGCTGAGCGTTCTTACTAAATTTTGCTGTTGCTTTAGTTAGTGAGACCAATCCGGGTTTACATGAGACGCCTTCATTTACTTTTTACTCACAGGGCTGAAGTATACGTTGCTTTCCCCATGATCTTTCGGCACCAACCGTTCCTTATTATTTGCTTTGAGCGTGTAATACATTGAGCCTCATTGCAACAACCGACATCAAGAAAATCCTCAGCAGAAGCACCACATGTAGTCGTCTCTACAATATCGTCATGGACATATGTGCACAATACTGGAGCACGTGCAACAGAGTAAAGTCTGCGAAGATTATTTCAGTTCTTGCACGACAGCTCACGACAGCTGCCAACGTACTGCATCACTAGATGGACTTCACTCTTCCACGCTCTGGATGTGCTTCTCAACAGCAAGATAAAACTGAAGCCCCTATCGGAGGAAGCTTGATCTACCACGGCTTCGAAATTCAGAGCTTCAATTCCTGGACGAACATCGAGATATTATGTATCGAACTGCTGCAGGTCATGTACATTTTATTTAAATACATTATTGTAACGAAATTTTTACCTCAAAATAAGTCCCAGTTTTTTTGTAAGTACACCTTGAAGTTGTGCCCGCACACAAAATGTTCCACAGTATATTGTGTTTTTTTTATTTCTTTGCAGCTATCGACATCTTGCAGAAGAGAAAGAATGGCTACTACATGGAGCTTTTGCCGACAACCTTCACAGTTGAAAAGAAGCTGATCTTGTTGAGGCAAATATTCGGGCAACGTTCCGTCGTCTTAGAGAGCTGCCTCACCAATCTTTTGAAACGATTTTCGGCGTTCTTCGAACGGAACGACCATACTCGCGTCATGGTCACACTCCTACTTCAAAATGCGGTGGAACTCAAGCGAGGTGGCAAGAGCTTTTCACTTTGAAAACTTGCTTGTCTCATGGACCATGCCCAGAAGACTTGTGCAGTGAGACGACATAACCGATCACAAACCACGTCATCTGCGACTTTGAAAATGGTGATTCCTCGGTATCAGTAAGATCGGGACGGACCAGTGCGTGAGCAGAGGTGTTTCGCTACTTTGCTGACGTAAGACAAATTTGTGTCAATTCTTCAGGACTTCACTTCTGTAAAACCGGTGCTTATTCGCTTTAACACGAATTTATGTTCGGCTGCGGCGGTAGAGAGACTTTGTTCTTTCGCCAGTCATGTACCGCGACCAAACCGACGGTGCCTCGATGATAATATCTTCGAAGGGTTACTCATGCTGACATGCAATCATTGATTTTTGAACTGTGCAACTCACTTTGTGATAAAATAAAAATATACATGCGTGAGAATTGAAGTCTGCTCGTGTTTTGTGACATATTTTGAGTTCGCCATACGTTTGACGTCGAGTACAATGCTCTGAATCATTATATGTGTATTTAGAGCATGACGGCTCATTTAAAAACAAAAATGTAGTTCGAGGTGTATGTGTATATGTGATCCGGAATACTTCATTGCCCTTGTTGTAGAAGTATCTCAGTGGTTCCCCGTTACATAAAATACAAATGTATCTGAGCATCTGTATTTTAACCTTACAATTTATGTATTTCTGTATTAGCGTTCCCAAATACTTCTTTCAAAAATATCTGCCCAGCCCTAAAAAAGGCAGGGGTGAGGTTTGAAACGCAAAAGACGGACAAAAAATATTTATTCTCCGGTCTCTTCAATGCCCTGGCCTTTTACTACAGATTTCTTTTAGCTAGCCTAAGAACTTTCTGGCGCCTGAGATCATTAACTAAAATATTTCCCTTGGTAAAAAAAAAATATTAAGTATACAAATGTTGTACTTTAACGTGCCAAAGTCAAAGGGGCTGTGCAACAATTTTCAGACTTTGGCCAATTAACCGCGGAAATGAATCGGCGTCACCTATGAAACGAAAAGCAGAAAACCGCATTTTCTTGCGAGCGCTAGTTCTTATTTAAAAAAAAAATGGAACAAATCGAAAATCAAAGTGCCCCTCCACTCTCCACTTCGACTTTCGAGTGACGTACTCTGGGGGTTCACGTAGTTTTCCCTTGCGTTCTCTCTTCAGAGACCAGCCGCTTCCTCCGCGATTGTCAACTTTGAAAGGATTAACCTCGTCGAAGGTCGCGGCCAGCGATCGACACAAAGGACCGTTCACCACGGGGCCGACGGCGAGTGTAGCAGCGGAGGGGGACAGGGTTTGTTGACTTCCGCGTACCCCCAGAGAAGGTGTCATTTTAGTTCCCGTAACCCCAACAGGCGGCTGCAGATCGGCAAATAATTCGTATTTTGCTTTGCGATTACGCAGCAGAATAGCAGTTTTTCGGGGAAAGGTGACGCGTTTTTGGTCACTTGGACTCGCATCAACAATATAAAAAATGCAAACTGCCAACTCTTTCAACATTAAAATCGTTGCACTGCCCCTTTTAAGGTTCACTGTCTAGTTCTTCGATCGTTACCTTGCTTATTTGGGCCTCGATTCCCGAGAGAATGCCAATTCTGGTTGTTTGATTGAGTGGTGGTATCTTTGGCTTCAAAAAAATTTGTATTTGAAAAAAAAAAAAAAAGATCTGAAATGCCTTTGCTTTCTCTCCAGAATTACGAATGTCAAGATTTATATTTTAGATCGGTGTGCCAAGTAGCCGCCACAGCGCTTTGAAAATAGCACCGACACCCCCCTTCCCGTCGCTTTCGCTACAAGGACGAATTCATACGACGTATCATAGAGAGATCTCAGCATTTCTGCGCTTTTTTTACAAACCTCACTTGAGCAGTCAATAAGGAGTTTTAGTAGAGTCGTTTTCAAAGTGCCCACTACTGCTTAATGCGCGCGCTTCAAAGCACGCATTGAAGTGGCAGCGCGAGCTCCCGCTACAAATAGCGTGGCCTGAAAACACGATCCACAAAAACTTTCTCGTTTCGCTGCACGCGTTCTCCCACAAGCGTCACGCGCAAGGCAGTTAAAATCTTCGGGTATGACGTCACACCCAACGATTCGTCTTACGGTTTTTGTCGCGTCTATTGATGCGTTTGGGTTAAGTGCTCGTTATATCCAAATGCACGGGACGAAAATACAATTAATTTCACCCTCACTCGTTTTTTTTTTTTTTTAAGAACCTCTTGAGCTTCATTTAAGTCTGGCACTGTGGCGATGATGTATAGCAAGCCACGATTAGAGCCATTTTAAAGCCAAAGTAAATTGCTTTGTCACGAACGTCCTACAAAAATATATATTTAGGCGCAAGTTAAGCTCCTATTATTGGCCAACTTTGGACAAGTTAGGCAATCTTTAGTCGCACTGCATGGGCAGCGACATATGAAAGAGGCGCGTGGCTCTCATAACTAAGAAATTACAGAAAGCGCAAAATATCTCAGCGTGGGGATGTCATAATTACGTACACGAAAGAAAATATTTTCTTGTAACATGATATGCATACTGTTTTTTGTTTTCTTTCGTTTCACTTAGAGGCCGAAATGTAACTCATGCAGTGTTCAATATATTAGCATCTTTGATGTTCAAAGAGCTCATTTTTATATTAGTAGCAACAGCGTGCAATAAACAGGAAAAATAAGGTGAAGACACATTGAAAGACAAACACAGCGCTGACTATCAACTCACGCTTCTTCTTATATTTCTTCGTATGACGCAAGAACCAAGAAATAAAAAAAAAGATTTAAAAATCTTCGTACATTACTTTGACTATTTCGACGATAGTATGATTCATATATTGTATTTCTAACTAGCGTGCTGGCAAAGTGTACTATATAAAAAATAATAAAACACAAATCACGTACTCGTCTGTGTTTCGTACCTGCTATCTTTTATTTTTTCTGTCATCTAGTATAGTTAGTTGGAAGATAAGGCGCCGGATCTTCGCGGCCTTATAATTTCTCTGACGAGAGGGTCGCCTTCCGTGTCGTTATTTGCCAGAGAACTATACTACTTGGCGAAGGAGTCAGTGTGATGAGCGAAAAGGTTCAGGGCGGTTTTTCGTTTTATTTATACCCTGGTCCTGCCTCATACAAAGAAGTAGAAGAAACTTGAGTTGATAGTCAGCGCTGTGCTTGCCGTTCAATATGTCCTGTGTAAAGCTCCTCGACGTGTTTGCGTTTGTCTTCCATGAAACGTCAAATGCGACAGTGCACAATGTCCGTGTCTCGAGTGGCCCATGGTAATAATCCATGGTTACTGACAGGGATGAGAACGGCCGGGCGTGTCTCTCGAACGTCCGGCTTCCAGTACGTGCTTCTTGGCTTCCGCCGTGCTTTGGCTTCGCACTCGATGGGCATGAGACGCCCATGTGTTGTCGTAGGTAGTAAGCTCACGCTGAAGTCGGGACAACTAAAGCTCCTTCCTACCCTTCTCTACTTGTCAGTGACTACAAAAGCGAACATGAAAGCTTGTTCCTAAAAATGAACAAAAATACTGTACTAAAAAAATGCACACATACGACCCGTACTCTATGATATCAACCGAAAAAATAAAGCAAAATATTGCCAGGGAGGCCAATATGGAGCAGTTTTATCAGTGGACTTGACAATTTTAAGTGGTCCAAGAATAATCTGCCGTATTTTTTACAGACATTATATAAACAAAGCACAGCGTACTTTCGGTGTTGTGTGTCACGAAATAAATATCGCTGATTAGAAAATGATGAAAGTCGGTAAGAAGAGTGCATTGTCATTGATGTGTCTTCGCACAGAGAAAGTATGAAAGACAACCATTGCTAAACCTAGAATTGACCTCTGCTTCCTTCATTATGAAAAAATGCATATTTATTGCATGTTTTCCTTACCGAAAAACCCAGTATATCTTTTCACTATCTGGCTTTTGGTACTGGAAATCTAACTGGAAGTGTTTCTGGTAACATGAAATCCAGATTGCAGACAAAGGAATAACTTAAAAAACCTGAAATCCAGATAGAATCCAGATAGATTTCCAGTTCCATAATCCAGATAGTGAAAAGTTTTTCGGTAGGGTTATCTTGTATTACGGGATATGGGTTGTACAGGTACATATGTTTTTTTCAACATGGCATATTTACCCTCAAACAGAGTCCTCACACGGCGTGTCCTTGCATTTTGTCGTTATAGGTCAAGACCCTCAAGATGACAGTGGTCGTGTTTGGCGCGTTCCTTGTCACAAACGTGCCATACATGGTCCAAGAAATGATCCTGGCCTTTGGGAACCCGGGAATCCTGGACCACAACGTCGTGGCGCTGTTTGGCGTCATCTCCGCCTCCAACAGCGCCATCAATCCCTACATCTATCTGTTCTTCCAGCGATCTCAGCGACAGTGTAGAGGATTCTGCAGTGCCCTGCTCAAAGACGCCAAGAACTGGTTTCTATGCCGTTGTCTGAGCAACCTTCGCAGTTCGCTGTCGCAGAGCTCTGCTGTCACGATGACGTCAGGGAACCTTAATGAAGACTATGTTATGACCAGCTTAAACACTGGCAGGCAGGTTGAAATCCGGAGTTAAACGAAGTTGATGTATGATCTCCTCTGCTAGGGATATCCCAATAAATGTAAAGTCTCGGAGTTTTCGGTTCAATCTTTAAAAAGAAAACCCTTACGCTAATGGTTACAGACGATCAGGTTCCCGGCAGCTCTGATATATTTATTGCAAGATTAACTTTTCGGCTTGTTGATTACTGCAACGTGGTGAGTGGGGTCACCATGTCCTCTAGTTGGTCACATATCGCAAAATTCAAAAGAACGGAAAGGTGAAGGACAAGAAGTAGGACAAGAACAAGTGGTAGGCGCGACTTTCATGCTGCGTCTTAATACATTAGTAGTGGAAGACAAGGTAAAAGTGAGAAATGTGATAAATAAACAGATAGAAAGGTATTCTATTAATTTAAAACGAACTGTGAAAGAACATTGTTTTTGGAAATTATATAAATTAAAAAGAACAGGAATCATTCAAGACCCTTCTTAAAAATTAATCAAGAAATATTCTTCTACAAAAAATCTAGAATTTTAAAAGTGATTGAAGCATTCATCTTGTATTGAATTTATAAAACTTACAAACAATTCCTATTTCATAGTTTCAAATTATTAAATATATACGATGTTGCGACAGGACAAGTTCGTCTGTAATAATAATAATAATAATAATAATAATATTGTGTATTTTATGTGCCCAAAAACAACCATGCGGGTCTCCATATTGGCACGCACAAAAATATAAAAAGAAGAAACAGCACACGCACAGCATCAAATGTACAAATTAATTTGACTAGAAATAGTGTGCACACTACACACAAAATGTAGTACAGTTTCCACTTTCAACTAGACTTTCCAAGTCCCGGCGAAAAAACTGACGAATCCGTGAAAATGTCCAAGCTACAGAATGCGATTCTATTAAATGAAATTCCATACGCGACATGTGGTGAGAGTTTAGACACGGATTGAACGTAAAATACAGTACAATTTCTGGTAACGCGAAAAAGAACATGAAAATCAATAAAATTCATACGTAGATTAGCATCAATCCAAACATTTACCAATCCCATCACGCTCGAATCTTATATACGACAATGACCTAAGTTAAACGGTATTAAGAAGAAATTCATCATCATAATAAAAACGACACTGATAGTGTCTCTCATATACAATGCGTATCGTTCTTTTTTGCCCGGATTCAAAGCTTAGAGTCTGTGCACGTGTTAGAGAGTTCCAAACCATTGAGGCCAATTCAAGCCGTGAACGAACTAAAGTACAAAATAAACAAATTATACAAGCAGGGTGTCTGAACTTTTGAGTTATACGCGATTTAATACAAGAGTTTTTATCGCACGTCCAACAATAAAATAAATATGAGCATTGATAGACAACGCGCTATCAAGGCACACACCGAGATCTTTCATTACAGTCGCGCGTTCGATAAGAGTTCCTCCCAATGAGATAGTGAAGTGCATCACAGCATGTCGTCTGCTTGGAGATAACCTTAGTTTTGGTAGGATTTAGGAGCAAATTATTCGCCAGAGATCATTGTAGTATGTTATTCACGTCGTGCTGAAGAGCATTGCAATCAAGAGGAGTAGCAACGCGCGTAAAAATCTTAATATCATCTGCAAAAAATAAGAGCTCAGCTTTTTTGTTACATGAGGCTAGATCGGTAACAAATATCAGAAACAGAAGCGGCCCAAGAAGAGACCCCTGAGCGGTACCTGAAGTTGAGCAAAATAGTTTAGAATGGACACTACAAATTCGAACATGATTCGTAGGACATGACAAATAGCGTTGAAACCAGAGAAGTAGTTCAGAACAAGAACCTTTAAAGCTTTAGAAACATCAAAATAAATAGCATATACCTGTCCCCTGTTCGTGAAAATTGATGCAGCGAATTATAAAGACCGTCCCGTAATAAACCCGTTCTGCGAAGCAGTTAATTTTTGATGAAAGTAATACGTTATACGCTATTGAATAACTTTCTCAAACATCTTAGAAAAGTCGCACAGTAAAGAAACACGCCGATAATTACTGACAACCGATGAATCTCCCCCTTCAATATTGGCACGACAACCGCTTTCTTCCATAACGATGGGAACACACCAGAGCGAATTGACAGGTTGAAAATATGTTTTAAATGGGTTCAAACAAGTAACCACAACCTTAGATTATAAAGCTCGGAGTACAGTCTACACCAGTAGATAACTTCGGTTTAAGGTTTCTGATGCATTCGTCAATTTCATTTGTAACTGCTCTAAAACTCGATAAAACATCCTGGCAGTTTACTTCTATGTGAATACTCTGAATAATTGGCTGACCACATGTGTAGCATTAGTAAGATAGTCTGGAAAACAACCTGCCACCTCTAGTGCAAACCAAACATACCTAATGTTTTCATTAGGGCAATCCCACAGTGACATTTTACGTGCATTGCTATGGGTGTGCTGTTGTGCAAACTTCTAGAATATTTTGGGACGGCGGTTCAGACTACGCTCGACATCATCAAGATATAACAGTTTATCGCGCGATTACAATTTTTGGGCGAGAGAACTATAAATACTGAATTTTACTGTACCAAAAGCTTGAGCATGTTTTTTTCTTTTTTTTTTAATCTATGGAAATTATTTTTTTTTCTGAAGGAACATTTTTAAATCAATGGAAACCTAGTCGTATTAAATGGAAGTTAGAAATACGTTTTGGGACAAAATGCCAATCGCTTTTTGCACAACTGAAGTCAACATTTGTCGCGAGATTGGTGGCATCTAATGCAAGAACATCCATCCAGTTATAGTTATGAGGGTATCCATACATTTCCTGATAACCTCTTTCGGGGTAACAGTAAGCAGAGGGTCTGTTCGACACGTGCAACTTTCTCGGAAGCCATATTTGAATCTTGAGAGGAGGACGATATCCATCCATTTGTACTATAGGTTTTGAAACAGTACAAATTGATTCGATTATAATATTTTGTAACACTAGGTCAATAACATTACCCGCGGAGTTTATGAAACTGTTAAGCCGATTCAGCCCACAAAAATGTATAAAACATAACACCCCAGCTGCCTTATTTGACGTGAATAAATCACCACTGTTATGGGCTTACCGACCCGGGGGGGGGCAGGGGGAAGGGGGCAAAGTATATGTTTTGCCCCCCCCTCCCCCCTGAAACAACCGCCACTGCGCAGGGCAAGCACTAGCCGGTGGCCAAGGGATACTAAGGGCACCGCCCCCGGCCCTGGGGAGGGGGGGGGGTCTGGTTTGCCCTTCACTCAAAAACAAGTTCGTACCGCCACTCACCACTGTTTACGACGCTCAATGATCAATCTAATCCAGCAAGGTTAAAATCTCCGGATATTTGAACTTTGTACCTATCGAATTTTAATTGTTTTTCCAGCGTTTCAAAGTGTGTAATAGACATTGAATGATTGCATAGCTGTGGAAAATAGTAGTTTCCCATGAGGTAATTAAAGCCATCGGCACTCTTAATTTCTACCCATAAACATTCTGAATACGATTCTAGGTCGAACCTTTGATGTGACACAAGCGAAGACTGAAGCGCAATTAATACACCACCACATACTTTTTGCCTTGTGCTAATATAGTCTCTATCGTGGCGGTATACATTGTAGTGAGGTGTAAATTAATGTGAATTTGGAATGCAATTGCAGAACCATGTTTCCGATAAAGAAATAACGTCGAAGTCGGTACCCTATTGAAAAATCCACCAGACCGGGTCTGGTGTGTTTCTGACGTTTACACCAGAGCGGAAATTCAGACACGGGTTTGGCGTTTTCTGGTGTCTTGGCGTGACCCTGCCAAGTGTGTTCTGATGTGACCCGGTCGATCCAGTGTCTTCTGGGGTGACCTGGTCATGCATGCACGCTACGGTATAATTTAGATGCAGAAAGGACTGCTGATGACAACAGCTAGCAGATTGTGCGAACGGAACACCAATATTTCTTAAAGTTTAGGTGTTCATTCTGCCATGAAACAAAACTACAAAGACAAGCAGAATGAAACTTACTATTTTATTTTATTTCCAACACGCACCACTCGCGCACATTCCCTTGCACACAGGGCTGTCCATGGCTCTTTTCTTCCATGCCGTTTTTGCCAGCACACCCGGATGGCTAAGATGATGGCTTGGGCAAGTTGGTATTGCATGACAAAACCTACAGTGCATAAAAGAAAACAAATGCACAAGCTGCAATTCATAAATAAAAACAACCTTAAAATAAAATATTAGATCCCAACTACAACAGTAAACAAGGAAGTTCTGTCATGTCCAGCCTGATAATCGGAGTCAATTTATCACTCGACCGCCTTGCCGCGTTCGATCTGCTTTCCCCTACCTGTGGGCAACATAATACAGTCAAACCCGATTATATCCAACTCGCAAAAAACCGTCTACCCGTTCGATATAGCGGGTAATTCTGTATAAACGCTTCAATAAATTTGACAACGAACAAGCACAATACATTTAGAAAAGTACTTTACTCTCGAAGGGGCATCTGTACGTCATGGGTGACGCTCACCGCAGCTATTCAATGGCCGCTTCTTCGTTTTTCAAGGTCTCGCCGGCTCACCCTCTCCCTCCGCAAATTATTTTTTTTTCGCGCGCTTAACGCGGCCGTTGAAGAGAAAAAAGCTAGCTTTCTCTCCAAGCTTGCTTTCCCCCAACATTGTCGTGTGCTTGGGGGAAAGCCAGCTTGCAGAACTAAACAGCGCTCTTGGCAGTTCAATCTGTCGGAAGACGCTAAGATTTTCGTTCAATGCAATCGCATTTTTCACTACGCATTTTTATTGCAGCCACTAGTCCGTTCACAAATAGTTCGAATTAACCGGATTATATATTATCGGGTTTGACTGTAGACCGAACCTCGTGGCCTCGCTCCCAGTGTGCAAAGCAAGCGCTGCGCCCCACGCGGCATTTCTCCTGGTCTGCCCGCATTCGCCTTGTCTCACCTCACAGTGCTTCTCACTGTACATGTGTGCTGCACAAGGCAAAATCAACAATAGGTTCATAAAAATATATTAAATCATAGTAAATTATAACTTACACTAGACACACATTATGTGCACAGCTAAGCACAGCACAGCCACAGCAGATCCTGTGCCCTTCCAGGTTGAATAGAAATACCCACCTGTCAGAGCGTCAATTTTTTTCGTGTGTTAGGGGCTTCTTCCCCACTGCACCCTCCTAGCGGAGACGACTGCAGGCTTGCCCTGACACACTCCTATCGAAGAGCTCAGCAGGCTCCCATAGTGATCGGCTCACCATTCTAAGAAAGCGGCCAGGAGTGACAGCCTTTTCCACGGCGTGTGGAAATGCTGCCTCTCGCATTTTGAGGCCATGTCCAATATGAATCTGCAGAAAGTAAAATTGTCAAGCAAATGCATAAAAAATGAAGGAATACAGGCAACACAAATGTACTTTCTACTTTAGTCCTGAATCGTGTTCCTGGTTTGTTTTACTGAAATGCTGAATTGATACATGTATATAAATAAAAAAATTACATAAATTAAAGGGGCACTCCATAGTATTCCAAGATGGCCTATTTATGTTGTTAACTCAACCTGTGCGTTCTAAGCATCCCAAAAGTCCAAAACTTACAATCATGTGCGGCTTGTTTTACTATTCAAGAATGTGATCAAAGATAGAGAATGTGGTTGAACCGAATCAAGGCGAATAGGGCAGAACGGCGAAAGACACTCGTCAGTCATTTGCCAGAGAGGGCTTTCCGTGCAGACGAGCAAGACTGGACGGCTGCTCGTCCGCACGTGAAGCCATCGCTCGTGATTGTCTGATGAGGCCCCGTTCGTTGTTCGCCAATATTCGGCCGCGTTCGGTGGTGCCATCTGTACGTCTGAGATTCACTATCTTTTATCACATTTTTATTAGTGAAATAATTTGCACGTGATTGTAACTTTAAATTTTTGGGATGCTTAGAGCACATAGAATGAGTTACGGCCATAAATAGGCCATCGTAGAAAGCTCCCGAGCGCCCCTTTAAGAGATGAAATTTCAGCTTGGATAATGCATTAAGAAAGAAGGTTCAATATTGCTTTACATCAAATACTAACAATAAGATAAAAAATTGTTCCATGTGCTTTTAACATATATGATATTGTGGGTACCCTTTAAAGAACCTTTTGACATTTTTTTTAAATTCAAAATCGCAAAGTACGGAGGAAGTATACTTCTGCGCACTGCCATGTTTTGTACCAATATGCGCAGTCTCGGGCAGCCGAGCGATGTGAAAATTAAACAACTTTGGCTCCACTCCATGACAAGACGGGAAAAATAAATCACGAATGAGTGTGCCATCACCATAGCTCACTACTTTCCCTTTCTGTGTTCAGAAAAAGGCATCAATATGACTCACCTCTGCCTTCTTTGCTAGTCGATACTAGCGAAGCGGGCTAGTTTACTAACCCCTGGACATGTAATATTGGCACTGCTAAACTCTAATTTGAGGGAGACGGCTATCAGAGAGCATTGTTGTCACTCTCATCCGTATGCACACTTTTTCGAAGATAGTTCACCTTCTTGTCCTATGGCAGGATGAGAAGGTGAACTATCTTCTTTATTTCTATTTTTTTTTCTACTTTTAGTAGAGAAATAAGCGTCTCAGAGCATAATTTTTGGATATTTAGGATGCTTAGAGCCCGTCGAATGAGCGATCACCAAGAACAGGCGATCTCAAAAACGTCTTTAGTGAACCTTTAAGTCAGTACCTGTGTTTGTCGGGGGGATCGGTGGCCGAGTGGGCTAAAGCTCACACCCAGCTCGATGAGCGTGGAGCGAAAGCTCGCGCTGCAAAACCCAGGGAGCCTGGCCTCGAGCCCCACCCCTGCCCGTTTCGATCTGAATGACCACCGTACCGACGTGCGGTCGTGTATCACTACCGCGTGAGCACGTTAAAGACCCCAGGTTAGTAGTCGTACTGCACTAGCGAAAGTGCTCATCTACAATATAAACCAGTTTCGCTCCATCCTGGCAGACCGACCTTACCCTGTTTAAGCACTAAACGTCCAATTTGACTTCTCTGACCTGTGTTCGTCTGTTTGTGTGCCTGCCTGTTTGTGTCCTTTTCTTTTGTTTCGTCAGTCTGTTCTCTAGAATACGCCAATGATGCAAAAACGATCGACAAAATTTCTTGTAGGCCCAGGTGCGTATTTCACCATCCCGGACTGCAAAGAGAGGTGGCCGAGGGGACGCCACAGCCCCACCAGGTGGAGCAGCCACAACACCACCTAGTAGAGCAAATTGAAGGTTAGACAGGCGAGTAACATCAAGGTCTTGATTTGCTTATATGGTTAGGACATACTGTAGCTTTAATAAAGAAAACGTGAGCCACACCACACAATCCAAAATGACGTGCGAAGTATAAATAAAGCGCAACATTCTTTCACAACGTGAATCTCGCCCTTTGCTAAAGGCTCTGTTATACTCCGACGTAACGCGTGCGCGCGTGCGAGCGCGTCACAGCGACGTCACGTTGGTGAAAACCCGACGCTCTATACTCCGGCGTCATGGCGTAACCGACGCGACCGGCGGCGTTCGACGCAGCCTGACCGCCTCGACGCCAAAATGGAGCATGCCGTATTCCGCGCCGGCCGCGCCAGCGACGCCGGACCAGGATGCATCACGCGCTGGCTCCCGACAGCCCTCGCGGGGAAGCGCGGCGAATACGAGCAATAGCAGACGACGGGAGCACCAATCCGTGTGGCGTCATGTTTGAAGAATCGGACTCGGTCGTCGAGAAGCCGATCGAGAAAATTCGTCCTCACCCGTGTGTCTACGACATGAGGAAGCTTGAGTACCGTAGACCGTGCGCTTGACGAAGATGTACCGTATGTACATTGACCGCCTACGCTCGCGGCGCAGGCGGTGCATCAACAGTGCAAGCGCGAGTTTTCGTCGTGCAAGGTACGTCCACGACATCGCTCGAACTTTGCGCTCAAGAAGCGCGAGACTTTTTGTCTGCTATTCGAAACGAAAAGGAATCGGAAGTGGCTCACTCTCGCAGGAAACGTGCCCTCGTAGTCAGATTCTGCGCATGCACCGCGCTGGCGGCCCACCGACGCTCGCCGCGGGAGCCGCCTGGGCCGCCGGAGTATAAAAAGGGCGAAGTTTTGACGCGCGCGGCGTGACTGACGTGACGTAGCCGACTTCCGCCAGCGTTCGCTGGCGCGCGTTACGTCGGAGTATAACAGAGCCTTAAGGAGCTATGTCTGTGAAATCATTCAACCCCGTTTCTTTGTTGTAGTAATTGCGGGAAGCATGCATATGCCTAAACAATATGTACGTTACAGTTGCTACTAGGGTGAGTTTCCAGTAATACATGCCCTCAACACGTTTCGCATTTTCACCCCACGAGCACGTCGCTTTCACTTGTTTTAGGATTTTCACACCATCAGCCAATCGCTTTCGCTTGTTTCATGATTCCTGACGACGCAAAATTGTGAAGGTAGTGTCAGTCCTCCCTTGCGGAACTTTCAATGAGGTGACAGAAGGCTGCTGTGGTCACTACCATTAATGCGGTATGCTGCTTATGATATTGTCACAACAAGGCCGCTTTATGCCTCCCCCGAAACCGAGACTTTTGATCCCCCTGCTCTTGTGTGCAGAGAGTATGAAATACTATTTTCTCAACAGTGGAGGGGCCTGAAGCATGCGAACAACAGCACTGGGCAGAGCTTCTCCTGAACAATTTACTTGCGTCACTAGATTCAGATTGTCGCGGCCTGTAACTACATTATCAGCAGTTTAGATTGGAAGTACGTAATTACATTAGGGCCCACGAGGACTGCCACCCTGTCAGTAAATAAATTTCTACTTTTATACATTTCGAAACAAATTAAATTTTGAAACAAACAGTCAGAGGCGCCTTGGGCAACAACAATGTGTGTGTGGGCGAAACGGGGTGGGGGGGGGGGGCAGGCAAACACAGCAGAATCTCGATAATATGAATCTCTCCACTCCACTCCAGCCCCTCCCCTCACTGAACGTTACCCAAATACTGACCGCCAATGCAATTTGGCACTACACGTTGCGGCATCTAGAGGCTGCAAAATAAAACACTGGGTGGGCCAGGACGGCCCGGGTCGCGGGGACTGCGGGTGGGCTCTTTTAAGAAACCAGGTGTGAATGTGGCATTTCAAATCGGCGTGAGCCTTTTGGGAACAGCTTTTTTTAAAGTAAGTCCCGGGTTCACTTCTCTGTGACCTCACCGGGCTCCTGTGACATCTCACCTACTCCTAGAGTTTCCCCCAAAAATAAACGTCGCGACTGCTGCGTGAAGGACTGCCACAGTCACGAAGGTGACTCAAGCGTCAAACTACACTGCTTCCCTTCGAGATATTGGGAAGCGGCGTGGCGACAAAAGTGGATTACTGCAGTGCGACGTATCAAGTAAGTGAATTCTACAGTAATTGTTGAAGTGAACGAAAATAGATGGGCAGGCTTGGAAAGTGGTCTCACAAACTCGTTTTGCAGATTTCTCGGCGAAATAGCAAATTTATACAAATCGTTTTACGAGTCATTTAGACAGCCACACAGAAAAATACGGTCGCTGTGACGTCGAAAATGAGGTGATCAGGGCTTCAAGAAGCGAGAGGCCCGTTGGCCCGTTCCGGCACTCATTTATTTTCATTTATTGAACCTTAAGGGCCCGTGAGGGCATTACATAAGGGGGGATCATTCATATTATACATTAGAAAAACAGACACAAAAAAAAATACATTCAGGAAAAGGTTGGCAAACGGTTAACAACATAAAAAGTGCAATTGAAGACTTGATTTAAAGGCGTTTGGGTCCACGATGGTGACGATGGAGGATGGGAGGCTGTTCCAGTCATTGATAGCTTGTGGGAGGAAAGATCGGTTGAAAGCGTTTGTTGAGCCAGAGATCCTTTTGATGGCGCAGGCGTTGTTTAGGCGAGATGATGTTCGATCGGGAGGTGATAATAATGCTGTTTTAAGGTCAGGACAGTGATAATAGATTTTGTGAAGGAGGCAGAGCTGAGAGACGTTCCTACGAAGCTGCAAAGAAGAAAGGGTTAGTTGACTTTTCAGGGCAGAGACACTGATGGAGTTATCGTACGTGGAGAGGATGAAACGAGTGGCCCTGTTTTGAATTGCTTCCAGATGATTGATAAGGTAGCCTTGATGGGGGTTCCAGATGGAGGCAGCATATTCTAATTTAGGTCGAATAAGTGTGTCGTAGGCCAGTTTGCGGACAGTTGGTGGAGCAGGTCGAAGGTTCCGTCGGAGTACTCCCAGGGTCCTGGAGGTGTCTGCGGAGATGGCTTCAATGTGATGATTCCATGAAAGGTCTGATGTTAATTTTACACCGAGATATTTGTACGAAGGGACAGTCTCAATGATATCGGAGCCTAAGTAATATTGGTAGGACAAAACGGTTTTTTTTCTGGTGAAACAGATTAGTTTACATTTAGATTTGTTTAATGGCATCAGCCACTGTTCGCACCATTTATTAATTTTTACTAAATCATCTTGGAGTTGAATGTTGTCATGAACACTTGTTACTTTGTTATATACGACACAGTCATCTGCAAACAGGCGAATATTAGATAAGATGGTGGCCGGAAGGTCATTTATGAATATTAAAAAAAGTAGGGGACCCAGTACGGACCCTTGAGGAACACCAGATGAAACGTTTGTTAGGGCAGACTCATGGTAATTTGTAACCGTGTATTGCACGCGGGAAGAAAGAAAGTCACGTATCCATGAGAAGATTAGCGGGTCAAGACGAAGGGATGCCAGTTTAGAAAGTAGTCGTTGATGGGGAACATGATCAAAAGCCTTCGAAAAATCTAGAAAGATGGCGTCAGTCTGAGCCCGACACTCGAGATTAGTATGTAGGTCATGAATGAAGTCGCAAAGCTGCGTCTCGCATGAGAGTCCCTTTCTAAATCCATGCTGCTTTTTGAAAAAAATTCATTAGTTGTTAGGTGACTCATGATATGCGAATATAGTATATGCTCAAGAAGTTTAGATGCGATTGAAGTTAAAGATATTGGACGATAGTTAGAGGCCAAACAGCGACTT